>JADRCD010194198.1:8350-27512 GCA_019843815.1 Montemys delectorum | reverse complement strand
TATATATATATATATATATATATATATATATATATATATTCTTAAAATTAAGCTACTGAGTCTAATAATATAAAAGAAGGATAATACTTCATGAGTGACTAATCTGATTCCAAGGATGTTGATTTAAAAATGGAATGTTAGAATTCAGACCACTCTGCTGTGGCAGTCCTTCTCTTCTCACAGACATTAACGGACAGCCTACTGCGGGCACTGTCTGTGAACCTCTAGCTAACATGTTCAGGTACCAGGTGTTCTCTCACCCGTGGGAGTGAGTTTGCATCTAAGGGGCTATTGCTGGCTACCTATCCTGCTCACCACATCCTTCCTGTCTTATTGCCTGGGAATCAGAAAGTCTATCTGCAAGTTCCTGCTGTACAACCACCCTCATACTCAGAGAGCTGTAAGAAGATACCCCACTTCTTCTTTAAGAGCTCTTATTTCTTTCTACAAACCCCCCACCGTGCTGTAATCTGTCTGTCCATGGTGTTAATGATCCATTTAATAAATTTATTTCCCCTGACAATCTTCCTGGATATTCCTTACGCCTTAAGTGCAGGAATTCTAGCATAGGTAAATCCATTGGGGCTGGCACCATATAAAAGTTGTTCTCCTTGGCCGGTTGTGATTTTCTGTAATGGTCTTACAAGGAGACGAAAATGTTAGTCAATTGCATGCTGGAAATGAAACAGATACAACCAATTTTATGAATAACGTGCTTTTATATATGCACAGTGTTATTCATATGAAATTCTAGAAAAGTTATACTGTAACAGTTTCAGAAGCAAGTGGGAGACTTTCTGGGTTGGGATCAGAAGGTGAGTAGGGAGGGTGAGGAAAGTATTTTATACTTGAACACTAAGTGCTACAGTGTTAAGGTGGAGGCTCTGACCAATGCAAGTTATATCTCAAATTTGGAAAAAATGCCCTTAAATAATATTAGTAAACAGAATATGAAAAATTTAAACAGCAAAATACAGCAAAGTGTATGACAAAGGAGGTTATGTGAAGATCAAAATAATAATATTTCTCTAATAAAAAATAATTCTCTAATAATAAAAATAATTCTTTAATAAAATCTCAAAGTAACTTTGTGATAAAAGAAGATTTTTCTTTTGGAAGTTGATCAAGTAAAATGTTAGAACTGATCTGACAAAGTAAAGTCCTCGCACATGTTTACCAGTATACATCGGGAAGTGCAGAAAGTGAGGCCTTAGCCCAGTGGTAGTCAGAAGCACTCAGAAACCAGCAGGCCACACCAGGAGACAGGTGCCATATGGGGGTGAAGTCTGGAATGAGCTGCATTTTAAGCTAGTGGAAACAACAGATGATGTGGGATTGCTGATCCCATGTGTCAAAAGAAATCAAATGGTACCCAAGCCCACCCCATTCATAAAAATTCAAGTTCACATACACTTAAAACTTAAACACAGAATCAAAATTCATCATCAGAAGAAAATAAAAAAAATCACTATAAAGTTGCAGAAGGAGAAGAAGGAGGAAGAGGAGGAGGAGGAGGAGGAGGAGGAGGAGGAGGAGGAGGAGGACTTAGGATAAAGCAAACTGAAGGGGAGAAAATAAACTAGGCTGTTAAAGTTAAAACTAATAATATAAAGAAAATAGAACTAGATGTATGTATAAAAATTATTGACTAGAATACACACTTTCTAGAATAAAAAATAATTCAATAGAAATTAGAAGACATATTCGAACTTATATAAACAGAACTATGAAGGACAAACGAACATTATAAAACGTTGAGCATTGTTTGCATTAAAGAAGTCTAATGAGAAGCAGAAGTGCAAATTAAAACCATGGCTCAGGGACATGTGAATTATCAGTCTATGCTGGTGAGTATGAATTGGCAGTTTGGAAGGTAGTTTGGTATTCTTCATACAGCCAAAGACAGCAATTCCTGGTAGCCCAGGGCCACCCTCCACAGGGTGTCTTGCACATATACCACGTAGATGTGTGTATTAATGTCTATTACAGGATTGGCTTTGACAGAAAAATTGAAGTGAACTTAAATATCACCAACAAAATGAAATAACAGCACTGTAGTTCCATCATACAATGGAATTACTGGCAAATAATAAAATAAATGTATCTCTGGTGACCCGAATTAACCCAAAAAATGGTCTACAAAGGAAAGCAAATTACTTACAAATACACACAGGTTACCTACAAGCAGCATATACAAATAAAATCTGTAGACAGAAAGTATAAAAACAATAACATATGTTGATTATAGAAATATGGATAAGTAGCAAAAATCCCCCAAAAAGGCTATTAACACAGCCTCAGTTCCAGAAGGAGGGGGAAAGAAACTCTGTGTGTGTGTGTGTGTGTGTGTGTGTGTGTGTGTGCCCAGTGATGGCCCCCAAAGTCAATTTTTGGGGGGGATCATGTCAGGAAGTAAAAAGAGGACAAGGTGTGGGTCTATCCATCATCACTGTGGGCTCCACTCTTCTGCCAACTGGGCTGAGAAGCTGTCAAACTGTGGCTTGTCATTCTGGAGCAAGGTCCTCCTCTGGTTGGCATCAGGCTTTGGCCTCTATCTTCTAGCTCCTGGGAAATTCCAGTTCCTTTGTGGTCCATTGTCTTCATAGCCTGATAGCCACAGGGAGGGGGGCACAGGTAACATTAGACATATTTATTCCTGCCAGTGGTCACATTTCATTTACTTTATAGAACAACGAGTTAGTAGGCTAAGATACCCCTGTATCTAGGAAAACCAGGTTTCCAAGACCAGGCTCCCCTACCCTGTTCTCCTGATTGTGAACAAGCATATTTTTCTCCATCTATAAAGGAAAGCCAGTCAGAACTGACTTTACAGGCAGGTCTACTGGAATAAAATCCCAGTAGATTCCTGTTCATTATTAAGGACCTTGGGAGGAATTGCCTAACTTCTCTCGTTTTCTTAATTTAGAAAATTGGGATGAAATACAAATTGCCAGGGTGTCCGTGAAGGTTATATGAGACGTGCCCATGCAAAGGCTCATCCGAGATGAGGAGGAGCCTTTCCTAGAGTTGTGAGCCCTCAGTGGTTTGCCATGTGCCTGGTAGGCTCCTTTCTCCCTCCCCAGTTTTCTTTGTCTCTGATCAACTCAATTGTCACTTCTTTTACACAGAGCATCCTAAAGGAGCCACTGTTGTAATAACAACAACAAACAAGTTAGGAGGAATTACCCTCCCATCTCTCTTGTAAATGTCGACAGGTTCCATCATTATATTACAATCCCAATTAAAGAGAAATTCCCCACTAAGCCATAAACCTAAAATGAAAAAAACCCTATTGGGATGAATCAGCCTCTTCCGTGAGCAAACCTGCTATTTATCCTTTTGTTGTCACTGCGAAAGTGCGCTCAAATCCCCACTGAGAAGCTCCTGCGTGCTGAAGAAGACATAAAGCTCTGGCATCAGTCGCCGGTCTGTCAGGACTTCCCTTGTAACGAGTCTCCCATGGATTTGATTATTATTGGGTATTAATTATTAATGGGTTTTCCTGCAGGAGGCCTGGGGGCGGGGGCTTCTTTCCTCCTCAACCTCTATTTTGAACTGGAATTAAAAAAATAACCAAAAATCCCCCCAGAGGATGGGGAAGGAGAGAGAGACGCAATCAAGTAAGTCCCTTGCTGGTCTTCATCAAGCCTCCACTTGATATGCTGAGGCTGTTCTCCTCATTAAGTGTGGGGAGAGTGGGGCTGCTCCTGTTATAGCATCCTCCAGCTGCATGCAACCTGCTCTCAGCCACACAGGAGAAACGAATTGCCCTTCTGCCTACCTCTTTTCCCCCTACCCTTATGATCTTCTCAAACCCTGTCTTTTTTGACAATTAATTTCCTCTGATGGTTATGTTGATTTTGATGGCTTCCTAATGATCAGAAATATTTGGCCGATTAACATCATTTAACTTTCCTCTCCCTTGGGGGGCAAGACACAGGGAGGAGGCTAAATGGTGCGAAACAGCTGGAGAAGGCAAGAGTGAAATCAGAATTCTGTGCCAGGCATGTCAATGGGACAGTGAGAGATGGAACAGGCCAGTGGAAAGCAAAGCTCACTTAACAAATAGTTACAAGGCTGAGAGATCAAAGGCAAAGCCCCACCCCCCACTAGTCATGGCTCTCTCTTTTATTCACTGTCAACCAACCGCCCATATGTTGCCTTCCTAGTGGCACTTTAAAGATGACTACACCTGTCAGGGTGTCTGGGAGGTGAAGACAGAGCAGATGTTGAGATCTGTGCCAAGGAAGGGAAAAAAATCCAGGAGAAAGTAAGTGACTGTGCCTGGGTAGCCTGATGAGCTCCCTCTGCTGCTGCTCTCTCCTGTTCCATAAGGCAATGGTCTCAGCATGGTGCTGCAGATGGAAATATGGGATTTAATTTTACTGGTCTTCAATCAAAACAGAATAATGTGTTTAATATCCCTGCAGTGTAAGTGAAAGGGAGAGATTCATGAGCTCTTGGGAGGCATGGATTCCAAGCTGGGCTTCTCTGCTTTCCTGTCTATAAACATAGACATTACAGTGGAAGCTAGGGATGCATACCAGCTGATGTCTGCACCCCACACTCACACTACTGTTTGAAGTTCAAGCCTTTCTAATAAGGATGCGACTCTCAACCAGAGACCAACTGAGTTAGTACAATGGCAGGCACCCAGTGCTGAACCTCACTGGAGGAGGATGTCTTTCCACCTCCACATATGGGAGAGAGATGTTTCTAGTTGGTAGGTGGGTCGAGGGGGTAAAGGCCTAGAAATGTCACCTAAAATCTTATAATAAACATGGAGCTGCATGTGTGTTTCTAAAATTTCGAGAAATTGATGAAATAAGGGAAACTGATCTGGTAGTAAATCTCCCAAAATGTTGAGCAAGGCTGATGTAGAATGGTCTTTGTGGCCCTTGGATGTTTTCTAATACATTCATATATGTATATATATAATATATACATATGTATATATATATTCATATATATATACATAGATATATACCATTTAGATATCTCTGTCATTATCTACCAGCTACCTAGCCACTCATATACTGATGGATGTCTGTCCATTGTGGGTGTGCTTAGACATGAGACTTGCTGCTCTTCTGCATCAGAAACCACCCTGGGAGCTTATTAATGTAGATGACAACAAAAGAGGGTTGTAAAGAGTTAAGAAAGGCAAAGCATTATGTGCTTTAACGATCTCATGCAGACACACATTGAAGTATATACATATATTCATACAATGTATACGGACACATGACATGAAAGCAGGAGGGGGACTTATTTGGTGGGGGGGGGGTCCACAAATGTGGAAAAGACATAAAAGAGGGGAGGGGGACTATGAGACGTGTACAGTGCTATGCATGTACTTAAATTTCATGACAAATCCTGTTACTCTACATGCCAACCAAAAAAAAAAAAAAAAAAAAAACGTTTCAAATAAGAAAAATGACGTCAGAAAAAGGGACCTACTTACTGAAGTAAGTAAATAAACAAAATAAAATACATGAGATGTAAACACCCACCCCCTGCCCACTAAGCTGGGGCTTTCAGGTCTGTCTGCTTGGTGTGGCTCCTCCTCAGAGCTGTTCCACGAGTCCACATTATGTATATATTGGTCTCCAAAGCTTACTCAAAGAGAATCCTGTCCACTCTGGACCAGGACTAGCTTCCGGAGCTGGGACACAGGCTTCCATACTTTTCTTCCTATAGGATTTTCAAAAAAAAAAAAAATTGTAGTCATACATATATTTCACTACTTTCTATTTTAAAACTTAAAACGAAACAAAACAAAACAAACAAACAAACAAACCAACAGAAAAAACGCCAGTGTCTGCCAGAATCTCAATTTGTTCTTCTCCATTTCTCATAGAGGACTACACGTTCCTGCACTCACACGGCCAGGAAAACTCTGCATACACAGTTACATCACTATTATGTAGATTTAGTTAATTCAATAAAAAAAATCAAAAGTTAATCAAATTTGTGGTTGATTGAATGAACCATTTGGGAAGATTAAAAAAAAAAAAAAAAAAAAAAAACGGTCTTGGGTCGGCATCATTATCAGTCAAGAGAGTTGAATCAGCTCACATTAAGGATGTGAGTACCACTGCAGAAGGTCGTTTCGTTAGTTTAACTCTCTGGTGACAGAGTTCCGTCAGAGAATATACTTTTCTTCTCATAATTTCTGCAAGTCCAGCTAATAACAGCCATTGTTTCAGATAGGAAACAACAAGACAAGTGTTTCCGGAGGATTGCAGTACAGCCTCAGGCATTGTTGATCCCATCACACTCTCATGCCCACACACTCAGAGAATAAGTATTAGGTAGATCTCTGGAAGCTGCCTGCATAGTTGGGTAAGTCTGTGAGTCCATGGGAGTATATTCTTTAAAGACATCCTCAATTTGACTGGGTCTGTCTCCCTGGGTTTCCCAGATAGCTGCACAGCACTGTAAGAATATGCCAGGATACTTCATTTTATTCTTGTTTAAGCAAGAGCTACTGATATAGAAGCCTGTCATTTCTCCTGTTTGTTCTCTGTGCCACTCAATGACTGATGTTACACAGCCAACTGGCTCCTCTGCCTGGACTGGCAGCTGTCCACTCTGGACCAGGATTAGCTTCTAGAGCTGGGACACAGGCTTCCACAGTTTCTTAAGAAGATACCACGACCACTGCCTGGGTCTGTAGAGAATAAGTTCTTTGAATTTTCATGCTTTCCACTTTCCCAAAGCCAAGCCTTTCTTAATGGCTGATGCTCATTCTGGGACAGCACATTACACTGAGCATCTCTGTTCCTGGAGTGCATGTCCTCTACTGTAGCTATGATAGTGGTTGCAATTAATACTAGTCTTGCCAACTCACATGTCATTCTGTGACAGGCTAGTAGCAGACTGGCCTAAGACACTAGTTCTTGCTCACAGGTTCTATTCCACAGTCTTCTTAGAGCTACTGCCTAGGTCAAAAAGAAAACTTTCTAACACAAATTAACAAGCAAAATGCCATATATATTTACTTAATGCAAATCTTACAGACCACATGAGCCTTCTAAAGGAAATGAAAAGCCAAAGAGACATTTTCACTCAAATATCTTCATGCCTTTATTGGGAAATGCTTAGTGGTGGAGAAAATTGACCCAATCAAATTAATCTCTTGGACATGAAGTGGTCAGAGAAAGGATGCTACTTTCCTCCAGGAAGATGAGGAAATCTTTCTCAGTGGAAAGAGCTTATGACGTACTACTGGAGAAGATCCAAATGCTTCTAGATTACATGTCATGGTTTGGGGAATAAGAAAGAAAAGAAATTCACAAGAACTTTCTGTTTAAGTATGTGCACTTCTCAGGTTTTCCACAAAAACTTCCTGCTTATGTGAGCTTTTCAGATTCTCTCAGTTTAGGAGACTTAATACATCCAGGGTCAGATTTTTGGATTCCAAATTTGAGTCCTATTAACTCAAGACTCTCTGTGACTGAAAACGCTCCATCTGATATCCAGCCAAAGGAAGCTTCTGTTGAGTCTAGATTGGAAGTATATTCTTCCAATGCTCTCTCCATGATTTCGTAGCACCCTGATGCTGTCACTAGTGAAGAACGAACCCATGAAGCCCTTCAGTATTGTTGAATATGCACTGTGTGTAATCATTTGTCTTTGGTGAGTATTCACACTATGATGAGTACTTGGCTTGTGTTCTTGCTTTTGCTTCGTGCAATATACCTTGAGTGGCTCAAACTGACTCCAGATGATTTTAGATAACAGAGAACTGAGATTAATGATAACATGACTACAAACAAAGAAGCCAGAATTCGAATCCAGTTTATACGTAAATTTGAAAATCAGTGGTCTTCCCCAAATTCTTTTTCTTCCCATGAGCCAGTGTTGTCTTCCCTTCTGCTCCAGTCCAGCAGAGGACAGTCATTTCCCTTTGCTTCATGAAGCATATCCTACACATCATTCCACCAAGCACAAAAGCCACAATGGTCATATCTCATTGGTATGTTGCTTTTCACAGTTGAAACTTGATTGCTGTAGAATCCCTTCTAGCAGGAAAAGGGGGACGATCCTATACCTGTAGACTGCCCTCACAGACCTGGGTTGGATGACTTATGGTCTTAGAATTCTGCTTAGGACATGCTCCCTCCTCCTTACTTGGTGATTTGATTTCTTCCATAATACTTTCAGTTCTTTGATCCAATCCTCTAGACATTGACCTTTCTTCTTTACAGAACTTCAGTGCATCATTGTCCTTGTTTCTCTTAATAATCTTCTAGATATCTAGCTTTGGATGAAGACATAGGTATACTCTCACCATCTCTGAAGCACATTTCTCAATGTCCTATGTTTGGGCTTAAACCTTAGTGTTCAACCTTTGTGTGCCTCATGGCTTCGCCTTTGTGTGCTATCTGTGCAGAGATTGGCCACACATCCCCAGCACTGACAGTTACTATTCCAAGGAAAACATCTAGAATTGCACAAAGCTAACATGAGTAGAGTGACTTACGCCTCAGCGGCTGATATTTAGACTCAAAATCATGTTATTAAAAAAAATCAATTAGCTATAAAAAGTTTTTAGCTCCTAGTTCTCTTCCATATGCAGCATGGCAGCAGTGGCCGGTTAGCATCTGGGTGTCCTCGAGACATTGGAGTCTTTCATTCATCATACATGGCATTTGCATATTGAAAATATCATACTTTATGCACATGCCTTGAAGGCTACTTTGGAGACTATGATTGCTGCCTAATCCTCACATAAATCAATGCACCAGGGAATGTGCTTCTGAGCACAAGAAGAATCGTGGTTGCTCCACTTCAGATGATTCCTGGGACCTGTTCAGCCTTTCTACGTCCCCAGTAGATGCACTGCCTTCATTTCCTCTTCTTTCTTGTAGCTATTAAAATTCTATTAGCCATTTGTGAGTATTATTTTATGCCATCTGCATTTCCTCTAAGTTATGATAGAGACAGCTGTAATCATTTGTATGCGTTTTCAGTGCAGGGATTCTTTTTGTGGAAGAACAAAACCTTTCCTTTGCACACTTATGTATCCAAATAGAAGGATAGATTGTTTATAAAGCTCTTTCTCTTCCAAACATTGACTTATTTTCTGAGGAGACAGAAACAGAAGACGTTGAAAGAAGGAACGCGAAAACATTTGATCTAAAATAACAAAGTATGAGTCTGTGTTTTTGTAGTCACCTCTTAATCAAAGTTGACCTTACAACTGCTGCTAGGCCATGTTTTCTTTTGGATCTGAAGGCATTCAGAGTGTTTCCTACATTCAAATGTGGTGTTTCAGTGAGCAGTGCAGCACAGCACAGCACAGCACAGCACAGCACAGCACAGCACAGCACAGCACAGTACAGCACAGCACAGTACAGCACAGCACAGCACAGCACAGCACAGCATAGCACAGCACAGCACATGTAGCTAGTCTTCTTTTCTGTTTCATTACTCAAGAATAGCTTCTACTCAAGTTGAAGGAGTTTGCAACCCTGTAAGAAGAACAACAATATCAACCAACCAGAGCCCCCAGAATTCCCAGGGACTAAGCCATCAACAAAGGAGCACACATGGCTCCAGCTGCATATGTAGCAGAGGTTGGCCTTGTCATGCATCAATGGGAGGAGAGGTCCTTGGTCCTATGAAGGCTCGATAGATGCCCCAGTGTAGAGGAATTGAGGGCAGGGAGGTGGGAGTGGGTGGGTGGGTGGGTGGAGGAACACTCTCATAGAAGCAGTGGGAGGGAGGATATGATAGGGCGTTTCCTGGAGGGAGGGAAACCAGGAAAGGGGATAACATTTGAAATGTAAATAAAGAAAATACTCCCCCCGCCCCAAAAGAATAGCTTCTACTCTTCCTTAGGGAAGATGTGGACTGATTTGAAAGTTAGGACCTCCTCACCCTGGGAAGTCTTCTCCTGGCCATTGCTCTAGAGTAGAAGAGTCATGACCCAGAATCAGAACCCGCCTCTTCATTTATCTTCTCTTTACTCATGTTATTTTCTTTCTTTTTAAGACAGGCTTCATGTAGCCCAGGCTACTCTCAACTTAAAACATTGATAAGCATGGCCTTGAATTTTTGATCCACTTGCCTCTACCTACCAAGTGTGGGGATAGCAAACATGTACTACCACACCTACTTTATGTAATGTTGGAGGTTGAACCCAGCATCTTGTGCATGCTAGGCAATCACTTCAAAAAATGAGCTAAAATATCCACTCCTTTTGCTGTACCACCCTACACAGCATACAAAATTAAGTACTTGCAGGGTTGACCTAAGAACTTAAGGCGACATAGACATGGAAGTTTCTAGAAAGTGTTCCAAGGAAGTTGATTGCAGCTCATTCCTCCTGCTTTCAACTAACAGAACCCCAAGGAGCTTTTATTAACACACAGTGGTGCCATGCTCTTTACCTGATGTTAATGTTGGCTGCTAGGATTGATGCTTTCTTATTGAGTTTTGCATGGTATTATCAGGAAGTGGATGAGTTTTCTTCTGATGGAGTATGTGAGAAAGACAGGGTTTCTTTGTTTTTCAACCTAAGTTTGGTCTGCCTTTAAAAGTAGTTATGGCTAAATTCTCCAGAATAATACAAAGGTAATATACTGTTAGAGCCTACATTTTCCAGAGACAAACAGTAAAGTATTATTTAAGAACATATATTTCTTCTAATTGCCTAGTTTGGTTCCTTCTGGAATCATGAATTCCATCTGTGTTTTTCCAGAGGAGCAAGCAGCTCTTCCGTGTGCTGCTGTTTCACAGGGTACCTGTCATGGCAAAGAACAGCTCTGTGTGAGACACCTATGGCACAGAGCTGACTTCTGACCTCCGAACTTCTTTGATTTAATGTGAGGGTGGGAAAACGAGTCTCACCACCTCTTTGTTGGTAATATCTGTAAACAAAGAAAATGGAAGTTAGGAGAAGAGACAGGAGAGACAAAAGATATTAAAACATGACGGCAGTAATTTTGCAATGCCTCGAAGCAGATAAAGAAAATTGAATGAAATCACATGAGACCCTTGAGCCCTGGGCTCCTGTGGTGGAAAACAAGAGGCTGTCTATAACGCTGAGATATTTCAGCAGGTTGCAGGGTTTTGATGAGCTTTAATAAGTTTGACACTGAGTTATCTTCTGAGGGAAGACAGAGTGAAGAATGTTTGGGGTACACAGGGGCTTCTCTAGCTTCCCCAAACTGAGCCAAATGACACACTGTTCAAAATGGTCCCCGCGGGAATAACTCAGCAGTCATGGCTCCTCTCCTGTGAAGACATTTGGTAGCACAAAGCCAATAACCATCAGTGGCCCAGCCTGCATCTTAAGAAAGAAACAGCAACCTTCCAGGAAGAACCAGAACCCTGAGCAATGGGCCTGCTCTATGAGAGAGTGGTCAGGCTGACTCCTGCTATCTTTCTGAGTAGGAGCCCCACTATATTGCCACTCTGCTTTCACATGTGGATAAGAAATTATTCTATGGGCTAGGGAGTCTGCTCTAGGTATGAGTAAATGAATTATTATCAGCCAATGCATGTTCTAGGTAGCCAATTGTTTGCTATGCTAACAGACAGCAAGTGGCTTCAATGTGACAGAGCCTGGCCAATGAGGTATAAACTTTCATCTTCTAACAACTCTGAGCATATGCTACCAGATTCAACAGATAAAATACAGAAACCTTTGCCTCCCTGGACCTTTAAGAAAGCCACAGATTCACAGTGTCCTCAAATATTGAAATATTGAGGCTAAAACTTACTCGTCATTTGTCCAATATTTAGATCTAACTGGACATCTTATAACTTAACTGCTTTCTTGTTCAATTCATGCATATATTTTTGCTTAACACGTAGCTTACAGCATTCCCTCACCTTTCTTCCCATATTAACATCAAGGTACAGTTGGCCCTTGGCATTGGATGGTTTGATGTCCTCAGAGCCAACCAAACACAGATTGAACATACTCAAAAAGTAAAATCATATTTAGATTGAACCTGCACAGATATTTTACTTGTCATTTCCCCTAAACAACAGAACATTACGATTCTCTATGTAGACTTTCTATCTCCTTAGTGTTATGAGTCATGTGGAGAGAGTTAAAATCATTCAGTATGCTACTCACAGGTTGTATGTGAATGCTGTTATTTGTTTATGTGTAGCATACGCATGTGAGATGCAGGTACCGGGTGTGCCATTGTGAGGCTCTGTACACATGCATGCAAAATAGTATAACTGGCATCTTTCTCTGTGTCTCTCTACCATATTACCTTGAAACAGGGTTTATCACTGAACCAGAAGCTTTGTATGTCAGCTAGTCTAGCTGACCAGCAGGCTCTTTGAATCTGTTTGTCTTTGATCCTCCAATGCTGAGGTTCTAGGGACATATAACTGTGCTTGGCTTTCTACATGTGGTCTAGGCATTAGAGATCCGGTCTTCGTACTTACAGAGCCATTACTCTTGTCCACTGAGCCATCTCCCTTTAACACATTCTGAGCCTTGAGGAATTCTCCTACTGGATGGAATGTTTCAGCTCTATGAATATTGCTATACAACAGCTGGGCAGTGCTGACAGAGCTGATTTAATGCAATGGATTTCCTGGTGTTTTCTTTACGTTAAAAATAACATTGCCTTGTTACTTTTTAAGCCTCATTTCTTAACTCTGATGACTAGTCTGACCTTCAGCTTTTTTGTAGTTCAGTTTTTTGTTTGTTTTTCTTGTTTTTTTGTTTTTTGTTTTTTGTTATTGTTGTTTTTTTTTTTTTTTTTTTGTTTTTTTTTTACTTTGGCCTAGATCTTGACTTCAGGTACACTGTGTGAGATGCCCTCCAAAAGCTTCTTAAGAGATTCACCTAAGGCAAGCTTGGAGTGCCAAGAACATGGTTGTTTGTTTTGGTTCTTTGATTTTTCCAAAATGTTGACACTGGCTGAGATGAAGAGAATCTGTTGGGGAATTTGACCCTGAGCTGCAACTTCTGACTGTTCAGCCTGTGTCTATTTCCCCTTATCTTTCCTGCAGATTTCCAGCCTACTAGGAGTTTGTGGTTTTTCTAAGAGAAACACTGGTGGTTTCCCCATACATTATCATCTTTTAGGGGAACTTATTTTCTTGGCTCAAATACAACAGCCCATATTGATGTGGCCTCTTTCCTTATGTTGACCCTCTGGCCTTTTTACAATCCTAGATCACTTCTGTCTGCTTCTTATGCCTACAAACTATTCTTATGACAAGCATATTCCCTGCTTCTAGATTTTCCTGGAGTTTGTACTAGGCTTGGATAGAGCTTAGAGAATCATTTGCTACACCACACAGCCTAAGGTCAGACAGAAAAATCTGTGGCTAAAATATATACAGCTAGCTTTTCCGAAACAATCTCCAAAGTCAAGGAGGTATAAGCATGGCATTCTGCATACAGACTAGGAAACTTATTTATCCAACCTTGATTGCTAGGTCATCATCTGTTGAAATATCAATAACCTCCATGCCTTTCACTAGAAAGAATAACTGTTTCCTCACAAAAACATTATTTAATGTGTCCTTTCTCAGAGAAGTGGAACGTTCAGATTGAGAAGAATCACATTAAACTATTTGTTCACCTTGGCTATTTTCAATTTCTATCCCAGGTCATCCCTTTGCATAATTTTCTGTGCTCTGCATATGTTAAAGTTTTTGGTCTTCTTTTCTATGATCAGACCTATGCCACTCAAACATGGAGAGCAGAACCCATGGCAAACCATCATCTTCTCTGTTCTGTCTGTGAAACTATTCTGCAAAGACAGAATCAATCCATGAACAAGCTAGATTCAAGGTCTTAGAAGATGCCATTTGAGTCCATCCTACTACCTAGCATAGCTACTGATGGAATCACTTTAAGCACTAGGGGGTATTATTGTAGAGAGATTAACTTTGGTGTTTTTTCACCCAAACACTCCTTCTAAAAGACTAGTTAAAAGCTAGATTTCCTACTGCTTCTGAATTCTTTAGTTAATCACAGACTTTGCATTCTGTATGTTTTCCCTGTGGATTTAAGCCAACATTTTGGGAATTGGACATGGGCATATTCTATGAAATATGTTACTTTCATAGAAAATGACAATCCATTTTTTAGAAGAGTTTTAGCTCCTAAATTTGCCCCTTGTATTATAAATCTTCAAAAAAAATTTCTATTCTAAAGAAGATTATAATGCTTGCTTAGACTGTTACCAATAAAAAGGGCAAAATTTACTAATTTTTAATTTCCTTAGCATTTTCTTTCTAAATGAGGAACAGATTGTGAAGAAAAAAAATGATAATCATAGCTTGCTAGCTGCTTTGTTAGCACAATCTATTCCTGAGATTTTATGAGATCTGGCTTACAAAGCACTGGTTGATAAATGATTCAATATTTAACCATGATTTACCTGTACCATGTGGAAAAAAAATATGCTGATGGTGCTAAAATCACTGGAACAGAGGAGATTTTTACATCCCACAGAACATGTCAACACAGCATTGACTGTGAATTGCTCATTTGGGACATCAAGTGTTTCTCTTTTTAGGATCCAGGATTACATCTCAATATAAATGGCTGGTAGTAGTAAACAAAATGAGCTGGTTGTGTTGCCTGGTGACAAAGACCAGCAGTGAAGGACAGAAGGTCTCTTTCACCATTTCTCCATCTCTAGATGGCAAAGAAGTAGATTTCAAACCCAGTGGGTTTCATGAGCCTGGAAAATAGAGAATCATTCAGACCATGTGGAAATCAACAGAGCTCTGGGAAAGGAAAGATGAGACCTAACTTTTTCCTTTAAAGGGGTGACTCATGGAGGGAACATGACACCCAACTCCTCATGTCAAAAAACTTTATTCAACTAAATTAATGTGACTCAGTATGCTTCAATGTTACAATTTAGAAGGCTTCCATTTGACTGCTTCTGTAGACATTAGAAAGCAATACCAAGACAGAGTTGATGAAAATTTACATAAAGAATCAACAGATAAATGTGGAATTTACTTTACTGAATTCAATGAATCCAAAAAAAAAAGCCAGCAAGTAACAACTAAAGATGGTGAGCCTTATCTGACCTTAGGGAAAATAAGAGATAACAAGTCTTTTGCCAAGTCAGAGTTCTGCTATGCAATAAACAATAAACAATAAACTATACATATATATATATATATATATATGTATATACTGTATCTGATACCTTTTCTATCATACCTGATCCAAAGAAGATTTTTCAATAAATAGATGTGTTTGTGTGTGCACATGTGCATGTATTCATGCATACGTGTGTATATGTGTTTATGCATGTCACTAGGCAATGCACTGGATTTGTTTACTTCCCTGTATGTGCACCTATGTATTCATTATATATGTTTATGTATATGGCCTGGTTCTTTAGGGAACAAGAAATTTCAGAAGCATGTGAATCTCTGTAAGAGATATTGAGAGGCAAAAGTTGGTGAAATGGGAGTAGTTGCTGTTCTTGCTGGAAAGGAGGCTGGGAAGTATATATACAATACTGTCATAATATTAATTCTCAGTGGCTAGGTACTCTGCCTGTCCACTCTAAGAACTGTAGGTGAGGTGAATACCTTGTGTGTTATTAGCCTGATGCATCTATGGCCAACAGCAAAACCTGGCTTTGCTTTATCTCTTTTCTATAAATTCCCATCAAGGTAACCAGATTTGTAGTCTCAGCCAATAAATACACCATATTCTGGTCCTTCTCAAGGCCCAGGGCATTTTACTTGGTGTCTGGGCCAAGAGTTAAAATGAGATTTCAAGCCCCTTAAACTGATTCTGGGCCTTGCAGTTAGGCTGACAAATGACATTATTCTTGTAGAATCCAGCAAGGGCCAAGGTCCTTATCCTCAAAATCTGATGGCTTTGGATTTATAGGAAAGATTGAACTTTCTAAAGGCAATATAAGCAGCACCACCCAATGCCTGGCTGTCATCATGCCGGGCATATTTTAGTGTGATTTTCCTTCAACTTTGTAGGGTGGCAGATAGCTTGAAATTTTTAGTGTTCTTTGCATAATACTATGAAATATGGATGCGGTTAATCCCACCATTTCAACCAGGGACAATTTTACTAGCAGAGTAACTATATTATAGTATGCAACATAAAATCACAACACATGTGCATTCAAAAGCAAGCTCTGGGGGGAAGTGTGGGCTGAGGTTCCAGAGTTCTGCCATTAATATTCATTTGCTGTTTGTTCATTTGTTTTGTTGTCTGTCTTGAAGACAAGCAGCAGAAGCCGCCAAAGATTTGAGAAAAATTTATGGGAGGAAAATTTAAATTTGAGAACATTCTATTTATTAAGTTATTGCTTCCTTTAAATTGGCAAGGCTGTCATTACTCAGTTTTAGAAAGGAAAATTCTTGGATTATGATGTGAACTGTGTAATGTTTGGGAAAGGAAATTAGGGATACAGAAAGGCTTCTGTAACATATGATTTAAAAATGTGCAGCTCATAGTCAGCCTCTCCTGGACCTGTATCTTGACTTTCTTGCTTTCTTTCTCTGTCATTTCAGGTGTGCCATCTTTCTGTCCTTTTCTGTACTTCTTTCCTTACACAGTGCTTAGAATACTGTCTAAGAATTGTGTAGGTCTTAAATGAGGTTGGATTCCTTTAAGAATGATGTGATTTTTAGCAGAAAATATATGTTTGAGGTAAGTCAGGCAAATTAATTTACTGGAAAGATACTGGAGCTTTATAAAACCTATAAAAATCCTGAGGAATCACACGTAGGAATGACCCAGATCCAAGCAGAGTTAGACACAGTAGTAGAATTTAGTAACTACATCTCTATTCTGTTCAGGCTGCATCAAAGGGAATAGATCTCTACAACTGGCCTTGCTGGCTTTGGATATGTCTGAAACACAAAAGAGAAACATCTAGTTGGCTTGGAGTGGCCGTAAGGTTTGTCCTTGATTAGGGGTAAGAAGCAGCTCTCACTCAACACAGCATTCTCAGGGCTGTGTACACTGAAGAAGGGTAATTATGACAGTGATGAATGGGATAGAACTGGAAGGGGAACAAAAGCAGTGTCTCCTACAGAGGAAGAGCATGTCTTGCCCTCAGTATCTGTTAGCCATGGCCTCTCCTGACCTTGTTTAAGACAAAGAGATGCTTAACACTAGCTGAGTCTGACTTGCAATCCTGGGAGTTCATTGCCTTGTAGTGCTCTGATAATAGACTGAAAGTTTTTAAGACTGTCAGAAGGCCAGATTTCAGTAGTTTCTACCTGTGTGGACTGGAAACATGTTACGGATTCATAAGGAAGCTCTAGATACAGCACTGTCAACAGGAACCCAAGGAATTCTAATGATGTTGTTCTTCAAAGCTGGGCCTCAGCTGACTAGGCTGGGGCTAGACAGCAGCATTTCCCGAATATACGTGAAGATCTATATTTGGGATCATTTAAAAAAGAAAATTGTTTTCACGATCACATTTTTTTTTGTTAACCAAATTATACTTATCTTGATAAATATTTCAAAATGATCTTGGATTAAAAATAAAAAGTGTGTGCCTTCTTTTATCTCGGCTGACTATAGACTAAATTTCAAATATCCAAGAAAATTTGCTGAATCTGAGCTAACAGTGTGGCGATTTCATTTCTTCTCCTGTAGTGTCTGGGAGAGCTTATTTAGTCGGCCCATTTGACTGCAGCTAGACTCAGATTTTACTCCTACCTCACTTCTTGTGCAGCCTGTTCACTTGTTTAACCACAGTCCAGCTTTATTCTTGGACCGTGTAAATATACATCTTCAATGAGAACACTCCTGCCCAGCTTTTGGGAAATTCCAGCCACGAGTGTTCTTAGGCTGGTTGTAAAGTGAAGCTCCATCCTTCCAGTTAAAATTCAGGTGGCAGAGTATGAGAAACAGTCTGTAGCTATACTGTGACTCCTCAGGTTCTTCTTTATGACCCAGCTCCCAACATCACCTCAGAGCCCTTCATTAAAGTTATTAGGTATTTAGGACTGATTTGATAGAGGATTTAGAAAACATCTGCACCTCTATACACAAGTTTGTTTGTTTGTTTGTTTGTTTGTTTCATTTTTCCTGCCTTAAATCAGAAAATGGCTTTGGTTTCTAATAGCATGGCTGACCCATCTGCTCAGAGTCTGCTCCACTAACTCTTTCTATAGTTTCTTTTAAGCATTCTTATGAGATTCAAACCATCTCCTCTAGCAGTTACTTGAGGGTTCAGAGTGATACCCTAGCTGTAGTTGATAGAAGAAGAAGGAGGAAGCAAAGAAGGCTGGACCCAGAGTCCCCAGTAGCTGTACATACAGCAAAGGGATGAGACTGAGGATCTATCATTCTTTTTTCACATTTTGGTTAATGCGTTCTTCTTCTTGTCTCCCTCTTCCACTCTGGTCAGATACAGGAAACCTGGAAGCACAATCCTGTTCCGGCCTATGTAAGAGACACTGGTAGGGATCAGATCTTTCCATATTTCTTTTCCATGCTTTTGGCTGAGGTCTAAAGCCCCACAATTAGTAATTCATTCTCTCAATTTAAGGATTTGAATTTTCTAAGACTTTCAGCAGAAATAGCAGATTGAGTTTTATGAACCATTTGCATCTCAGAGGAAATTTATTTCATGCTTACTAGATAACAGAATTGGAGTCAGGAAGGTGAAAACAGATTATCTCATGCTCTGAATTTGTAGAAAAGATGTGACTAGAAGACCAGAAGCTGACAATATCAGAGAACAGTGTGCCTGCTTTTTGTGGCATTTAGCTGAGAGCTGACCACCTCTATTTTCTATTTTGTTGCCTGATATTTGTCTATTTTCTATTTCTTGACAGAAAATACTCACTAACTAGTAAAAATGTGTCCCGCACAGAGTGATTTTTCTCCTTTTTGGAACAGTCCCAGCGTTGAAGAGTTGTATCAGTAAAGGAAGGGACTGTGAGAAAAGCAAAGGGTTTAAACAACCAAGGAAGCTGGCTTTTATTGTCAACCATGACAATAGTGTTAGCATCCAAAGGCTGTAGTGACTCATGGGTGGGTCTCAGAGACCTGTTGCTGAGCAACAGCCACCATATTCCCAGAATCCATTGGAATCGCCTCCAACCTTTACCCGGCTGTACACGTCAGCAATGATAGAAATACGAGGAGCATTCCTTCATTCCTTTCTCTCTCTCTCTCTCTCTCTCTCTCTCTCTCTCTCTCTCTCTCTCT
>JADRCD010194197.1:12393-24051 GCA_019843815.1 Montemys delectorum | reverse complement strand
ATAGATAGATAGATAGATAGATAGATAGATAGATAGATAGATAGATAGATACATAGATAGGGAGATAGATAGGGAGATAGGGAGAGAGAGAGAACGTGTGTGTGTATGCTTGTGTGTGTGTGTGTGTGTGTGTGTGTGTGTGTGTGTGTGTGTGTGAAGGACAATCGGACAATCGTTAGGAGCTGATTCTTAACTTTTACCCTATAGTTCTCACAGATGGAACCCTATGTTTCTATTATGGAACCCCAAAGCATCAGGCTTGGCAGAATGTCTTTATCTCTGTGTTCCCCAAAGTGACTACCATTAAAGAAGCAAATGACCAAGATATAAAATAATGACTACTCTCCAGGTCATCTAATTAACCCAAGCAGTAGATACACATACAGTTTTCCTGCCATTTATGTCTAACAGTGCCTACCAGAGCACCTTCGCCCAACTCTGTGATCCCCGTTCACTTGAGCAGCTCTGTCTGTTGATGTAGACAGATCAACTACCTCAGGCTATCTAATGGAGCCGATGGAAACCTGGAGAGACTGAGTATTTGTATAGAACATTGGCTCTGGAATCACACTTTTAGGGATCAAATCCTCTTCTGTCCTTAGAGAAGAATAGGCAAACTCCTCTCCTTCCACGTGCCTCCCAAGCTCATTGAGGTCTAACTGAGTGTGTAGCTTACAATTCTCTGTGTTTGGATGCTGGCTTTGTCTAATGGAAATTGCTTTGAATTGTCAGCATCTCTGTTGCTGTTGGTGGTGGTGCGATTCCATAAACAAAATTTCTATGGCCCAGAGCGCTTCTGTAATGCTGTGGATACTGGCTTTTCTGGCAAGTTCTGGGGTTCTTTGTACTACTTCTTTGAGCCCTTCTTATTAGCCAGGGGGGGATTTTTACCACCTTTGTTGCTAATCTTCCTTAAAACAGACAGCATGCTGGTCCCAGGCTCAGAACCTCAGGCAGTGGTAGCTTACAGCAGGCATTTAGTATCTGTTTCAAGGTTAGCAAGGTAGGGGGCACAGGGTTTTCTAGAGTGATAGAAGTAGACTGTTGCCTTTCCACCATAATAGTGTATGGTAAGCTGACACAGGAAGGAGGAGATTGTGGCTATGAGCTAATCCTTTGTGTGTAAGAGATTGCTGCAGCATGTGAACCCAGGCCCTACTGTTCCATCTGGACAGCCCAGGATATCCTAGCTTCCATTCCACTCTGTAGTGTGACCTAAGACAGGTCAAATGACCTAGATGAACTCCTTCATCTAGGAATTAAAGTGCTGGGATTAAAGACGTGCGCCACCACCGCCCGGCTAATAGTAGTTTCTTTATATTGTGTTAATCAGTGGGACAAAGTTAGCACTTCCTTCTCTATCACTCCCAAAGAAATTGCAATAGAAATGGCTGAGGTTGTGGTATTATGACCATGTGATTTTCTTTATTAGTCTCACCACCAACAGCAACCTGTGCTTACCAGTAAACCTGCTGGCTTGCTAAGGAGGAGGTTAAAAGTGAGCTGAGTGGACACCTGCATTACGTCAGGAGGACGGGAGCCAATGTCTTGCCCTATGCTCTTATTTACTAATTGTGCTATCTTAGAAAATCCACAGCAGCTGTCCTGGTACTTATTGTGAATAAAATAAAAGGATTAAGTAATGTAATGTTTGAATTGGCCTACAAGGTCAGGAAGTTAATTGTTCCTTTGTGCCTGTTAGCTTAAACCTTAATTTGACATAATTACCAGCCTTTCTCCATGACCTTTGTTAATAAGATGCCATGTGTAGTGACACGTGTGAAAGTACCTTAACCTTGTAGGAGTTCCATGCATCGTATGTATCTGTGATATACTGTGGTTAATAAATACATTTCTACAGTCATGCTCTCCAGGGTTTCTTGAAACACAAACACCAAGCTTTCTTCACCGTGGGTGGGCAACCTAATCATTGCTGTGCTGGAATCAATAAAATCCTTACAAAGAAAACAGTAAAAACAACTCGGAAGAATCTGCATATGGAGGGAAGACCTGGGGTCCTAGCATGTGGGACAGAATAGTAGGAGGATTGTAACCTTAGGATACATAGTAGGATATCACCTCAAAAAGCTGCAACAAGCAAACAACCAAAAATACCAAAAATTCCAAACGTGGTTTTCAAGCCTGGAGAGCTGGATAAACCAATAAATGACACACATGTAAGCATGAGGGCCTATTTTGGGATCCTAGAATCCTTGTAGAAAACCAGATGCCTTGGCACATACCTGTAATCTCTGGGCTGCAGAAAGAGAGGGGAAAAATTCCTGGGAGTCAGTAGCCAGCCAGTCCAAATGACTTGGCCAGGAGCTAGTTCGGTGAATCTCAAAATATAAGGTGACGGGCCTGGGAGAGATTGCTCAGTGGGTTGGGGCAGTGGATGCTCTCACAGAGGTCTTGGGTTCTGTTCTAGCACCATCATGGTAGCTCAAAACCAACTGCAAGTCTAATTCCAGGGGTTTTGATACCCATATCTGGTCTCCAAGGGCACCAGGCATGTACATGGTATACATATATGTGTACACGCAAAAAGCTCATACAAATAAAATAAAAATGAAAAACTCTATTTAGCTGAGTGGTGTAAACATAAAAATCCCAGGTAGGAAGTAATTGAGGAAGACACGTGCTGTCAGTCTTCTCCACAATGCATGTGCCTTCCTTGCATGAATGAGTACACACACACACACACACACACACACACACACACACACACACTGTAATTTTGATCTGAAATCTATGTTGAAAAATAGTGACATATATTAGATAACGTTATATGTTTTTGTTCTTACAAAGTTCATTTTATGACCCTGATATCCAACATGAAAGCAGTCGTGGCAGAACCTTTTGAAATAGAGTTAGCTGACAGGAGGCTCTGCCATCATGAATAAGAATCAGCTACCTTATGAAGATGTTCAAAGGTGCTATTTTGCCTCCCATAAGGGAAAGAAGGTACCACCAAGAGGCAGAGAACAAGCCTTCCCCAGTCACTGCCTATATGGTGATCCTATAGTTTCCAACCTGCAGAACTGATTTATACATTTCTCTTGTTTAGATCACGTTATCCAGTTAAAGATATTTTGTTATAGCATTTTGAAGCAGCCAAGACAGAAGTCTTTTAGTCCTTTAAAAAAATTTTTTTTAGATTTTTCTCAGGATGTGGATTATTGGTAAAGTACTTGCCTACTTTGTGTCTTGGATTCAACCACCCAGTATCTAAGTAAGTAAGTAATTAAGTAAGTACGTAAGAAAGAAAGAAAGAAAGAAAGAAAGAAAGAAAGAAAGAAAGAAAGTAAATAAATAAATAAATGAGTTGAAAAATAAGTTGATTGATAAATAAATAAATAAATAAATAGGATCTAGCTGGGAATATTGCTAAATATGGGGCTTTCCTATAGTTCTCTGCAGGTTTGAGGATTGTTCTGCTACTTCTGTGATCTTGTGCAAGGATTTTAATCTCTCAATACCATATCCCTCACCTCTGAAGAAGGATAATCCTCTAGGTTGCTATAAGAATAATTGAGGTCTGGGCTGCCCCTCCTTATGGAATGTTTCACAGAGTAATCGTGTTGAGAAAGCTCCAGGCTTACTGAAAAGACAAGAGCAAGCATGTTTTGACTGTCCTTGACTACACAGAGGAGAAGTTCAGAGACCATTTTTTATTTGTTTGATCCTCACTAAAATTCATAGATCGCCTTTTATTCTGGCCATCTCATTAGATTTACTATGTAATTGAAAATGTTTTATTTAATAAATTTGTTAAATGGTGACTATTATTATGTGGATTTAAATTGAGTCCTTGAGGCAATATTTGCTACTATAAAGATATCGAGTAATTTAAAAGAATTATCAGTAAGATTAAAATATTAATATGTCCTTCCTTTCCAAATTTATATCTTCCTAATTATAATTATCCATCTTTCTTTTTAAGTTAGCTGTAATTTTAAATAAATTATACCACATGTTTTATAAAAATCTTTTTAAAAACTTGATGGGGTACTTTTAGGTCAAAAATTTTATTATTCTCTTAAGATTTATGTGACTGGCTGAAAGAGATATCAGAAAGATGATTGCCAACCAGTTCAGGTGTACTGTGCAGGTTGTGTCATTTTTCATGGATATGGTGCCTAGACAAGTGTTAATGTTTAAATTACAATTTCTGGCAGTGGTGGGAATGCCTATGTCCTATTACTTGATAGACTTGGAAAGGGAAACTGATAACAACATCCAGGCTAGCCTGGGATACATCGTGAGTAAGGTCCTGGCCAGCCTGGGCTACAAAGTGCACGAGTTCCAGGCAAGCTTGGGCTTGTTACAAAGTGAGACCTAGTCAAAAAAGGAAAAAAAAAATTAAACTAGTAGAAATGGTATTACAGTGGGTAGAGCGATTAATTCTCTAATTAAAATCATAATTTTTCCTCTCCATTTAGCCATTTCTTTTGGTAACTTGTTTTTTGGTTTTTGGAGACAGAGTTTCTCTGTGTAGCCCTGGCTGTCCTGGAACTCACTCTGTAGACCAGGCTGGCCTCAAATTCAGAAATCACCTGCCTCTGCCTCCCAAGTGCTGGGATTAAAGGCATGTGCCACCACTGTCCAGCTGGTAACTTGTTATTGATTCTTTGGGTTACTTGAGGTACTTAAATCTCATTTTGAGGTTTTGTCTTGAAAACATATTTTTAACTGCAACCTTGTCACATCAGAGTCACTGTGATCTCACAGTCACACACTCACCTGCTTTGTTCACATCAGAGCCACTGTGATCTCACAGTCACACACTCACCTGCTTTGTTATTTCATTGAACATACCTTCTTCTAGAGTTTTACACAAAAAATAAACAAAATTAATATAAAAGGAATCCTAACTTGTAATTTTATCTCTGCATGTGAACAACATAAAATGATGGGGAAAGGGTTACAACATAACATGTGAAAACTTTTGGGTAAATTCCTCTGGAATATCAAAGTTTACTTTAGATGGATAACTTAACAGGTTGTTGGATTATATATTCAAATATTGCCTTGCGAAGACCACATGTGAGAAACATTGAAGTGTAACTGTCACACTGTGCCAATGAAGAAGTTTTGCTAGTGAAGCCTCAACTATTCCTCTGTTCAGTTACCCAAGTCGAGTGGGTATCTACCCATCTCCTATGTCATTAATGGCATGTGAAGTCTTCCTTCGAAGCAGGAGTCTTTTGTAGCCTGGGAAGGCCAGTGTCAGCTACTCACCTTCACACAATACCAGCCCCATCTCTAGTCGACAGGAGTATCTTCTTCCCACAGTTTCTCTGGAAGCTTCCATGGCAATCCCTTTAGTCATTCAGCCTCCTGCCTTATACCCTTGCAGCTGTCAGACCTGCTGTTTAAGTGCTCACAAGGCACATTCCTATACCTTCCAGCAAGCCAGGTGTGCCCATTCTAGTCAGTGACAGAGTCCTCTGATTCCACTGGGAGACCGTTTTCCTGAGCTGTATGATGCTCCAGCTGCCCAGCTTCACCACCTCCACCTTGAGAAACACCTCCTTGTCGAAGTGTATTCTCAGTTTTGGCAAAAAGCAAGGTTACATAGTGGCTTGAACTCATTGGCTTATCCTTCAAATGTTTATGCTTTACTGTGTTTTCTGTTGGACTAGTTGTTCACTACTAGTGTATACATGAGTAAATGAAAGGATCAGGCTTAAAAGAAAGAGAGATTCTGAAAGGCTGAGTAGTGAGTGAATGCTAAAGATGCTAACACCCAAATGCCTGGAAGCTGTGGCTGAAGCTTGTATAACAGGATGCATGTGTCTGCTGTTCAGAGATTTTGAGGCCCAGAGATGATGCCTTAGTGCTTGGTTAGACTTGGTATAATGACAGGGATCATGTTAAAATGTAGGTAGGAGTCAGCTGGAAAGAAGCCAGTGGACACTGAAGCAAAGGACAGAAATTTTTGACGCTGGGAGCAAGGCTTCAAAACAGACAACTGGAAGACATGGAAGGGGATTCTCCCCTTGGAGCCTCTTAAGTGGCAATATTCCTGGTGAGACCTGAACAAATGTCCACTTCCCTAAGAGAGGGAGTCAACAATGTACTAAAGTAAGAACATTACCAAAGTTCAACTCAATGTAACAATGAGCTATGTTAGGGTTACTTACAGAAATGTAGGCACAGAATTACTGATAGGAGCAGAAAGGAATCAAATTCAACCACAACATACTGCACAACCAGAAGACAGCTCAACACACTGGAGAATGCTTTTTCCAGGTAGCTCTTTGGGCCTGAGCCTCTTTAGGCAGCTCAATTTGTCTCTGTCATATCTAGCCAGGTTAGTGAGGTTCTTCCTTGGCTGATTTTCTTGCCTCACTGCTTATATACACAGGGAAAGGGAGAAGCCTAGTGAATCTGGTCAGTTTTATATACTTTCTGAAATATTTTGCATTTACTTCTTGAATGTAAAGAACTATCCTGCAGGATGGAATTGTTCAGCTTCCTTTGGAACATTCTGTGTCTTAAAGAGCCTCACCATTAGAAAAACCCTCTTGTTTCAACACCATCCGTCTAACATCCTGTGTACAGAGCTTCCTCCAAGAGAGAAGGTTATAATCTCAGAGGCAACTGCTACTGGAAGCCCCAGCATTAGTCAGAGGGAAGGACAGCTCTAGCTTAGACCCATGAAATTGCAGGTTTCTAACCTGAGCAATAAGAGAAGAGTAACTAAGGAGTTTTAAGTCATTAAATTTATGATAATTCATTTCAGAAGCAATCAGAAGCTAACAAAGATCTTCTGAAATGTAGATTAGTGAGTACAGGAGTCAAGACTCACACAGTCCTGCTGACTGTAGTCTAATGTACTCCACTTCCCATCAAATGGCCAGGAAGCCAGTAATGAAGGTCATGACCCTTCTGATAAGGTTCATGTTTTGTGTCAAGACTTTGAGGGCTAGAAACTTTGAAATGTTTGGTGTGGCCTGCTTCTGTATTTGCTTTGATGTCTTATTTTGTTCTCTGAAAGAATTTTTGTCCCCCGCCCCATGCCTTTTCCTGCAATTTCCCCCATCACTTCCAACTTACTTTAATCACATACTTGATTCAATGCTGGTATTTTGTTTGTTTGGTTTTGATTGGTTGGTTCATTTGTTTGAGATACAATAAAGAAAATAATCTGAAGTTTAATTTGACTTTATTCTTTACAGTTCTTTTGTATGATTTCCAAAGGAAAAGGATACAAAACACTTTGTTTTGTATCAGGACATTCAAAAACAATTTCATGTTCAGAAAAGCGCTTTTATTGCTATACTGTTCCATAGTATTTTGAACTACTCATAGGTGCCATAATGGATCTTGGGCCAGTAACTTGTAGCTCTAATGTTCAGTGCCTGAGAAATCTGATGGCCTCTAAGTTGTGACTTTGGCATACTGATGGGTAAACAGGGGAATCACTGTGCTACTACTTTTCTGAGCAGCATTCTTGTGCTAGCCTACCTAGTACAACCTGCATGTTTCCAGCTTCAAAATGGATAAGGGTGGAGGAATTCCAGGAGCCCTATGGGTGAGTACTAAGGAAGGGACAACTGCTGTAAAGGGCTGCTTTGTTTTGACATTTGTTTCTATGATCACTTACCAATTACAAAGATTCCAAATGACATTTCAGGGAACACAGAATGCTCAGAAGAGTTTATTTACGGAGGCATTTGTTACACAGATTGGTTTCAAAAGCACTTTATTAGGTTTGGTTTTGTGGGTATTCATATATACTTATAAGGATAAGATGAATGTGAATTAGTACAAAATAGTTGATGTTTTAAAAACGATGTATGCTACATTTCAAGCAAACATTGCCTCTTCTAATCCATCAATAATGGAAACCCAGAGTATGTACTGTGGTATTCTTACAGCTCTTTCATAAAAACTATTTATTAGAAATGAAAATTGTCCTATGTAACCCGTGCTATGCTGAGATGGCAAATATTGTAAAATGGGTGTTGGTTTGTTTTGAGCATATCTTTGACTATTGTAACTTCTTAGATTCCCCTCACATTTGTAGGGACTCAAACTGCATCCTTTAGCTGTAACTATAATGAAGTTAGCTCAGTGGGCAGTAGTGCATGCCGCTGCTGCCTTGATATGCATACATTTGGGATTTAATAGTTTGCAAGTTTTTTATTTTTCTTATTCACTAGTCCTAAATACTTAATGAATAGGCTGTAAGTCTTTAATTTTCAACCAATCCTTAGTTTATCACTGAAGTTTATCAAGTAATAAAGATACAACTGCATTTAGACCGTCATGTTTTTATAAAGCAGTTTATAAAAGGTGGCATCTGGCAAAGAGGCAGATCCATAAAATTCATGCTGGTGGATGCCGTGTCATTCTCCTGCCACGCACTCAGAAAAGGCTAATATTATTTTGACACTCACACACATCCCCATCGTCAAGTTTCTATTTTTATAGTCAGCTTACTCCACATATCCTTAAGCTATACAAAACCTTTCGACTAATGAAAAAAGTGACATTTCTGCATATTTATTGCAATGCCATTTTAGAGGGTGACTTTGCCTGATAGGATTTTTCCAAGAACAATGTCATGTTGGTGACAGTGGACATTACTGAAGATAGTAACATTGCATGCTTAGTCAGGGAAGGTCAATATGGAAGGACAAAACAAAAACAACTTTATGTGGCATGGTTATTCCCCAGTATTTGCCTGATCCTAGGCCATAACCCTGATGAGTAGGTTCATAAGTTATCAAAATCTCAGTCAATGCTTTTTCATACATATGTCCAGCCCTGCAATCCATCAACTCCACAATGAGGACTATACCTAAGAACAATGGTGTATATTTCACATAGCTATTAAAGAATATCTTGAGTCATGAAATTCCTAACCTGAAAATGACTGAGATGTTCATCAACACTACAAGGAATAGTTGTAGGGAATATGCATGAGTGAACACTTGGCAACATTAACATCATGCAATCTATTGCATCTTCAGGGATGTTAAGAACATCCAAGACATAATCTGATTCGGAAGGGACTAGACTTGGAAGAGAAAAGTGAAGTGATTTCCTACACATGAAATTCAAGAAATGATCAATCTAACTCTCAATGAGAAAAGTCAAGATTGTAGTTACATGCGTGTAGTGCAAGGGATTTCCTCAGGGTACTAGGTTCCTCAAGTTACATTTCATGTTCCATTTCATGTTACATCGTGAACTCGTTGTTTGATCTCATGCCAATATATACATGCAAAAATGTATAGGAATAACCTTCTTCATGTGTCTTGTCTATCACTTAACAAGCAACTCCAAAACTAAATAGCTGAAAACTAATTATTATTTTTTTTATTTTTTTATTTTTTTACTAATTACTATTTTTGTTGCTATTGCATCTAATAAAGTCATGGACTTGACCATAAAGGACTGGGATATGACGTTGCATCATGCAAAGCTGGCTCCAGTCCCAGTGACTCCATGTTAGATGACTTAGGTGAATCATGATGAACTAGTATGTCTGCCTCCCCACTCCCTAGCTTCTCTCTCACTCTTGTTCTCAATTTCCCTCTCTCTTCACTTCACTGTCTTTGAATTCCTTGTAACACAACAGCTTTATAGAGATTAAACTTATTATCCCACAACAGTATGGGTTTTAAGTAGTTTGTTAAGACAGCAAATACAAAGCCATGAGTTTCTTACATGAGCACAATGAGGTCTACATGACCTCTGTTAAGGAACTTGCCCTGTCATTCCCAAGGGCAGATTGGAAGAGCAGTGCATTCATGAAAATCTGCATTATGCAACATATCAGCACTCATTATTGGGTCCACCACACTCAAAGAGAGGAAACACATACCCTCAGATACATTTCTCAGGGGCAAGAACCTTGAAAAATAGGACCATTTTTGTTTGGCCATATCAGGCATGGTGTAGCTCAGGGAAAATGGTGGTCTCCTTATTCTCAAAATGTTCTTCTCTATTGGAGACTATTTAGAAAGTTGAGTCAGGCTCTGACAAACACCAGCAGTTAAAGGAAGCTTCATTTGAAATCATACTCTTTAGAATGCATCCTATACTTTGCCAGTTTCTTTTGAGTTTGAAAGTCCTGTGACTTTTTCTCACTTCATTTGATGTTTCTCAGCTTTGAGTTTTCTCTTATCTGGGCTTGGGAGAGCTTGGACTTTTATTTAATCATTTACAGCCCAGAGTTAACTGTCAGATTGAGGCCAAATCAGGATACTGATACTGTGGAGACTCTTGGCTCCTTTCAATTCACGGGTAATGAATTTGCCCTCTGTAGTCAAAGTATAATGTTGTCATAAAGAAACTGTATTTCTTATTAATCAACTATTAGAAATCTTTTCCTGTTCAGCCTCATTGTGAGGGTTCTTAGCAAGAGACAAGAGTGGCACAGCCATGTTTATGTAGCAGAACGAATAGGAAATCTGCTAGAAATGTTTATTTGAGCTAAATAAAGCTGGAGTAAGCACACAGCCTTTTAAACTCTCCAGCTTTATCCGAACATGACACTGATGCCGACAGCTTCAGAAAGCAGTGTGCGCACACAAAAAGCTGCGTGATCAAACAAATCAAAAAGGTTTCAACACCAGTGTAGGAGACATCTTTAGCATGGATAATTACTACACTCTTGCCTGGCATCGTTTGGACTCAGAGCAGTTCTTTAAACAAGATTGTACATCTCATTGGGAGAAGTTTGTGAGGTTACATCTCCATATTGTGCCTGTAACTTCAAAGTTCATTTGACGGAGTCAAGTTGAGGAAAAGCTAACCTCAATAGCTCAGATTTTCTCTTTAATTAATTTGCAAAATGCCATCCTTTTGCTGCCCCTCGCACATCAAGAAGGGTTTAGGCAGTCATTCCCGATCACTGTATTTTCAAGGCCCTGCTTTCCTTTTTCCCTTGGCAAGCTTTGCGATGTATAAAGCAGGAAAGGCAGCACCACAGTACTATCACTTTGTCAAAAGAGAGTCCTTTGCACTTTACTCAACATCCTAAATGCCGTGAATGTTACAGGCGAAGGAGTCTCATGGGGGACCTCTTAGTATTAGCCGGCTCTCTCTCCTCTCCCTCAAGCCTAGAACTCAGCCCATGTTCTTCTGTAACAGCAACTTTTTAAAAAGGCTATTTCTATAATTTAGATGTGTGAATGTTACATGAGCAACGTGATTTTAAGGAAATAGGGTTTAACAACATTGCTAATGAACATGCGTGTGCTTGTTGAACCGTGAAAGACAGTTTGTATTCTGGTTGAGCAAGTCTTACTTTGGAGACCCAGTAGAAAATTCTACAAGGGATGGAACAGTAAGCTACCCACCCAGACATTAGGCTCCTGACACCACGAGCTCTCAACACCCTAATCCTGTGGTTAGCAGCCACGTAGGAAATGCTCCAAGCTACTGGTATTCTGGCTGGACTCCACCCCCACAGTTACCTGGCTGCAGCAAGGTAGCCCAGCCCACTATAAAAGGGGCTGCTTGGCCCCTCCTCTCTCCCTTAAGGTCTTGCTTCTCTCACTCTTGTTTTCTCTCTTGTCCTCTTGTTCACTCTCTCCCCATCCCTTCTCCTCTCTCTCAACATAGCCATGGCTGACCTCTACTACTACTACTTCTTCTTCTTCTTCTTCTTCTTCTTCTTCTTCTTCTTCTTCTTCT
>JADRCD010194197.1:0-12383 GCA_019843815.1 Montemys delectorum | reverse complement strand
CTTCTTCTTCTTCTTCTTCTTCTTCTTCTTCTTCTTCTTCTTCTTCTTCTTCTTCTTCTTCTTCTTCTTCTTCTTCTTCTTCTCCTTCTCCTCCTCCTCCTCCTCCTCCTCCTTCTTTTTCTTCTTCTCCTTCCTCCTCCTCCTCCTCTTCCTCCTCCTCCCCTCCCCCTGTGTGTGTGTGTGTGTGTGTGTGTGTGTGTGTGTGTGTGTATGTTTTCTACAATAAAGCTCTACAACCATGAACTGCCTCCTTTCATTTAGACTCGCTGTGCTAGAGCAATGGAATAGGCCTTCCCAGTGCCTTCTTCCCCTGCCCCTTCTCCCTTCTGGGCTGCCCCAGGGTCCCACATTGTTCTCAGCTCTTCCTCACATCCAGCAGCATCTGGGATGTCTGAGATGGAGAACCTGGCCCAGAGACCCCAGAGCCAGCTCTTCTGCAGTACCCAATGGTATGTGGTGCCTGAGGGTTGAAGCAGAGACTGCACCTTCCCGAACCCCAGGAGTGGGATCTGGTGGCCTCCCACAGCCCGATGCCCATCCTGTGGAAGTTCTGTAGGGTCACATGGCAGTCTCTCTGTGCTCTGGCAGGACACAGGTCTCTCCTACCTCTTTATTTCCCCATGCCCAGTGCCCCACATGTGCTGGCACCCATGTCTGCACAAGCATTTATCCCATAGGAAATTACTAGTGTATGTGTGTACTTACATGCATATATAACCAACTTTATGTGTGAACTTGTGACGATGCCAGGAACAAGACGCTTAGGAACTGAATCCTAATCTGTATGCCTCTAGGCTCGTAGCATATGGCCTTGAGGAATGTAAACTGATTCCGGTTCTCATTGGTAGTTTCAGAAGTCATACTAACTTGTACTAAGTGATCTCTACTCTGGATCTCAGATGTATTCTGTCATGAATGTCAAAAAATACAATATTCTTATTTGTTATAATTAGCAAATTGTCTGACAATGAGTTGGGATGAAACTCTGTAGAAAATTATATTTTTTTAAAGCATTTTAAAACAGTGTATGTACTCAGGGTGCTTATGTGTTTATCTATGTGTGAAGCCATCCATCCACCCATCTATTCTGTTGTTCAGAAGAAGCCAGGCCCTCACTCAGAGACCATGTGCTTATCTTTCTTTTAAGAGGAGGTCTGCAGATCAGAGGCTACCATACCCAGGCTGTGTCTTTCCTGGGATCTGCTAAGTCAGAAAGTAAATTACTGCCTTTATTTGTTCTTAGGCTAAAGCCTATGATGCACTAGTGGTTGGGGTATGGGGAACGTTGATGCTTGCTGTTTGGGGGAATTGATTTGAACAGCATTATTTAAATATTTCCTTTAAGATGACATTCAGTGAGAAATGCATTTTACAATACAATTACCCAGCACAGGTGAGAATATATATTCACAAGCATATGTGAGTAAAAAAACAATTTCTCTAAATTGTGTTTAGAGTTAAAGCAAGATGGTCATGACTGACTAAGTGGATCTTATAAAGGGTGATAAGGATTGTTGTACTGTGTGACCTTGGGAAAAGTCATGTTTTTTCCTTAGGACTTGATTTTCTTAATTGTACAATGTTGGGGTTGGGCCCATTACTTTGTCTGTGTGTGTTTGTGTACTTTTGATCTATGGTTGTGTGTGCAGCTGTGCACAACGAGGTCAGAGGCTGATATAGGGTCTCTCTCTCTCCCCCTCCCCATCTTCCTTTCCCTTCTCCTTTCTCCCTCTCCCTTCCCCTTCCCCTTCCCTCTCTCCCTCCCCATACCCATCCCCCTTTTCTTCTCCTCCTCTTTCTCTCTCTCTCTCTCTCTCTCTCTCTCTCTCTCTCTCTCTCTCTCTCTACCTTATTTTTGCCACAGCTTCCAGCCTTTTGCATGGGTGCCAATGATCCAAATTCAACTTCCCATGCGTTCACAGCAAGTTTTTTACACTCCAAGTCAGAATAACTTCCCTGATCCCCAGTTGCTTTAAAATGCCTCTCAGTTTGAGTAATCTGAGTTGCCGTACCACTCTTCCAAAAGGCCACATTTATTGGTTATTCTGTGTGCTGTTTCTCTGAGGAGGCCTAGAGAAGTAGGTACAACAGTCTCATAAACCACAGTCACGCATAATAGAAGCTTACAGCTCAGAGTGGCTTTGACACCAGGAGTGAGCAATTATGTGAGGCCCAACATGTACCATTGCTTAAAGCAAACAGAACACAAGTGTAAGCTCCCTTCTAAATGTGCAGTTTGGTAGCATATAGCTATAACACAACGAACTCAGTTTGTTTCCTGATGCAGTCAATATATTAAGCTCTCTTAATTGGGGAAAGGAATAATGGTAACTATGTAGTGGAGAACTCATGAGAAAATAGTTGCTTACAGCTTTCCTCTCTGATAGTTGCTTAGGAGAACACACCATGACCATGAGGGTCTTAGATGAAGAGTGCATAGCATGAGTCTGTGAATCTTATCTCGAACGCATGTCAGAAGGTGAGAGAGACAGCATAAGGCTGTAATCTCAGCCCCAGGGAGGCTGAGGCATGGTTTTGAAGCCAGCCTGGACTAGAGTGAGACCTATCTGGAAAAGCAAGTCAGGACTGGAAAGTTGGCTCCATAGATCAAGGCTGCCATACCTGACTCTCTGAGCCTACTCCCTAGGAGATATATATTGCAGAAAATCAATTCTTCCAAGTTGCTATCTGACCTCCACATATATAACCAAGGCAATGTATGTTCCTCGTATAACCTAGTCAGTGAATGTAATAAAGAATTACAAAGAAGACCATCAGCATGCATGGGTTAAATCCCTGTGGCAGTGCATGACTGTGATCCCAGCACGTGGTGGGTAGTGGTTAGGTGAGGGGTGCCAGGAGAATCAGATCTCAAGGCCTTGGCTAGACAGGGCTTTCAAAGCCAGTGCACAGTACAGGAGACACTATCTTAAAAATAAACTATGGTTCACAAGTGATACCCCAAACTGCCTGCAAACATCATCTGTCTCTTCAGCAATGAGGAATTCATGCATGTTGGACTGCATGAATCCAATAAGCTTATCAGAAAAATCTATCAGTATCATGAGCCAAATCTGGCTTAAACGCGTGATACGTAAAATGTGCCTTATTCCTTGTTGATGCTCTGATGTTACCATGAAAGAGAAAGAAAAAGTTACCAGATAAGGAAAACAAACAAAATGACACAGCAAAGCCAATCACATGAAAAATAAGAAGAAATTGGAAAAGTCCTCAACTATCTCAAAGAGGCTCTAAAGAAAAGTAGTTCAATTCTAAAATTTATGGGAGGGAGAATAGGTTGCTTTTAAGAAAAAGTCAATGAAAAAAGTTGAGGTTAAAGGAGGGTAAAGAGACATGAAGACTAATGAATACTGGATTAGATACTAGATTTTTATTGTAGCAAGGAATGACATAGGGGTGTCATTAGAGTGGCAAAATTGAGAAGCAAAGTGACAGAGCAGATAAACTATTATAACCATTGTCACATTTAGTAAAGTTGTAACTGTGCTATAGAGATAAGAGAGAAAAACACCCCTGCTCTTGAGAAATATGCTCTGGGGGCAACTTGTTTTTCACTGGGGCAAGCAAAAGATGGCAACAAATAGATAAAGTTGAAATGAGAGGCAAGCAGGTGAGCAGAAGGGGAAAGATTGGAGGTGATAACTCCAGCCATGCAAGGTTTTAATAGTTAGGGCATGTGGACATATTTAAAGTTAATTTCAAGATAAAAGTCTAAACAGTGAGTCCTTCATTTTCTTTCTCATCTCTGGTCAGTGTCCAGGCCTCTTTCCAGACCCTGGGAGTACTTGTGCCTCAAGGGTTTTGTTTCTTTCCATCACTGGGCTACAGTCTTCAGTGTTGTCTTGTTTCCCTAATCACTATGAGCAGCCTCAGCCACTGCCCTGGACCTCTTGCCCCTTCACCTTTTGGCCTATTCCTCCTCTGTCAACTATGTCCCTGGGGCAAGGCCTAAACTAGGTTATTGCTGGATCTGTTTGCTTGTTCTATGTCGGGCACAGCACTCACTGCTGCGGCCGCAATGCTAGCACCTGGAGGCCGCTGGGCAATGGTGATATGAACGGGATTGGGGAAGAATGACCCATGTTCTGCCAGAGTTCCCGTGTTCTGGCAGGGCAGACATGGGTGTCAGTCTGCCCTGCATCCCGCCCTGCCAGATGGGCGTCAGTATCCCAGTTCTTGGAGAACGGGTCAGGGACAGATGAGGGTAGTCACAAACTTGCTCCTTGGGAGCCACAGGTGAAGCTGGACACCCCAGAGGAGCCGAGAACAAATTGGGGGTCCCGGAGCAGCTCAGTATGCCCTGAGGCCAAAGGGGAAAGGTGGGCAGGGGGAGGGGATGGCACCCGGTAGTTCGGGGGGGGGGGGGGCGGATTTTTAGTCAGGTCTCGAGGCTGTAAGTGTCTAGTTGGAAGGAGGCAATGCATGGTTGTTAGAGGTTTTATTGTAGGAGGAAGAAAGAGAAGATAGAGAAGTAGAAGCTGACCATGGCCACGTTGAGAGAGAGAGAAAGGGTGAGGAGAGGAGAGAAGAAGAAGGAGAGAGAGAGAGAGAGAGAGAGAGAGAGAGAGAGAGAGAGAGAGAGAGAGAGAGAGAGAAAGAGGAGAGGGGAGAAGAGGAGAAGGGGAAAAGATGGGAAGAGAGGAAGAGGGAAAGAGAGAGAAGAAGGGGCAAACTGCTCCTTATATGGTGGGGCTGGGCTATCTGTCTGTGGGGCATACCTGGCTGTGGTCAGATGACTGGGGTTAGGGTCCAGCTAGAATGCTGGGAGCTTGGGACATTGTCTAAGTGACAGCACATACCTCTTCTGCAGGGGGCTGTTGAGGCCCGTGACTGCTACGGGAGCCAGGTCCCCAGGAGGCATGGTCGAACCCTTTCTGTCCTATGCAGGCAGAAATTATCACCCACTGGGTCTCCGGAGTTCCAGACTTCTTGCTCAACTGGGACCAGGTTACCTGCACAGCCTACTGCCCCACAGTTCTAACATAGGCTTGACTTGACCTCCATCTAGTCCTGTCTTGCATCTTGCCCAGTTAGCTAAACCCTCACACTGAGATCTAGATGAGAATGCTATATGCTTTGATATTGAACATCCTAAAATCATTTGTGAAACCTTGAGCTCTGCCTAAGTGATGAATTTATAGCTAGTGTCCTCAATGATTGTTAATTACCCAATGAGGCTTTGTCCTTGTTCTTCAGGGATTGTCATTCTGTCAGTAAGTATGACACTTGGTTATGAAACCAGTTGGAAGTGTGTGTGATTAAGTACATAAAAAACTGACCACCATTTTCCAGTAAGTCAATGTGGTGGAAACCCAGGAGATCAAATGACTATCATGACAGCAAAAGTGGACGGAAATGACTGGGGGATTGTGAGAAACGTGTCATTGAAGGAGCTGTGGGGTAATGATTGGGTTGTCACACAGAGCCCAGTTGAGACTTCTGCTGTGTTTCTAAGAGAAGGAGACTTCAGGGATGCTCCCATGGAAATAAGAGCATTTGTATCACCAGTCTTGTGTTTTAAACATAAAAAGAAAATTTCATTGTCTTAGAGTTAGCATGAGGAGTCTACATTTTATCTTTTAAGATTCAATGCCTCTTATGTTGTAATAGATTGTTTTTGGGTCACTGATATAGGACTTTAGAAGGAAATGTACCAAGAACTTCAAAATTGGAAACAGAGACGTTTCTTGGGCATCCTGAGCAGAGATTCTCAACCTGTGGGTTATAACATCTTTGATATCCTTAGATATCCTCTATATCAGATATTTATATCATGATTCATAATAGAGCATAATTACAAATTTGGAAATAATGTCATGGTTGTGGGTCATCACACATGAGGAACTGTATTAAAGGTTGCAGCATTAGGAAGATTGTGAAGCACTGATCTAGAGACTCTCTCCATAACTATGTATCCCCAGTAAGTAGCATGTTCTCTGAAAATTCATATATCTGGGTCAGTGTAGTTTTCCTTCTCTATAACACTTCTGTGAACCAAAGATGAATGATCTGTAATCTTCCACTGAAGGCAAAGTTGGTATTTAGTTTATCGGTAATTAATTGCTACCACTTCCCTGACAAAGCATAATGTAAGTGCAGAGCACTCACTTAGAAAGGAAACAACTGTCAATTATCACACTAATGAATCCTGTTTACCAGAGGTGATGACGGATTGGCTTCGAGCAGCCTGGCTGGAGCACAACCTTATGTGCACAGGGAGTCTTACAGAGTGTCTGTGATGGCTATGGGATTTGTGAAATATTTACTCTCAGGGCCAGAATTTACTGAAGTCTCAGATGTCAGTTACAGTCAAGAATTCTGTAACTGTTTTCAGAGCGGCTGAGATAACTCCTCTCAGTTCACTACTTGAATATGAGTCGATAACCATTGCTAATATGTGTGTTTAAGTAGGGTATTTGTGGTGATGAGTTATAGAGACAATCATAAATAGCTCTTATGAGATAGATGTTAACTATTGGATCATATCTAATATAGCTCCTGTGTTGAACATTCCATGGGTATCATCTCAGTTCTCAAAACAATCCCATTTGAAAGCCATTTACAAATAGACAAATTCTGGACGCTATGCAAATATGCTATGGATGAGTGTCAAGATTTGTCCCAGTTCATTAATTGAAGGAGAACCTGGTACAAAATTAAGATCCATCCAAAGAGTATTTGAGAGGCATGTATGCATATGCAATTTGATAGATGCTTGCATCTGATATGGAAGGGGAATATCCTTTTGGCCTGTAGCATCCCATATAGAACATTCTCATTGCTCTCAGTTGTAAAATAAGCCCTTAGACAGAAAGTCAAACCCTGCAACACAAAGAAATTTTACAGTATAGGAAGACAGCAAGCTCAATTGCCTGTTTTCAAATGTTAGATGACTTTAAAAATATTTTCATATTCTTTTCAGATTATAATGTAATTATAAAATCTCCTCTTTCCTCCCTGCAACTACCCACATTCAAATTCATGGCCTCTTTTCATATCTCTATATATATGTATATAGATATACAAATGTATATATATATGTATATATCAATAGAAATTTATGTGTATAAAACATATAAACGTATAATAAAATGTATTATATTATATACATATATAATAAAATGTGTTATTAATACAAAATTTGTTATATATTTATGTCTATAAATATATATTCATAATCTCTATATATTCATGAATATATAAATACAACCTTCTCAGCATAGACTTGTGTACATAAGTTCTCAGGGATGACCATTTGGTATTGTATAATCAATTGCTCTATTCTTGCCTTTGGAAGACTGTTTCTCCCATAGATGACTTTTGTGTAAGTAGACCTGTAATCCACATGTTACCCATGATAAGGTTGAGGCTTCATAAAATTGAGTTCTCAGACATAATCTGATAACAATTGGAACTGTTTAGACTGATATGCAATGGCTATACAGATGGAAAAATGATGCTGGTCTCAAAAACTCTGGGCATGATGGCTACTGAGCTTTTTGTTGTTTTCAAAATTTGGAAAGAGAGGTTAATAGTACCTCAAAATGACATTGTCAGAATTTACTGAGATGATACATTAAGCCGAGTACATGTGCGTTCATCTTGTAGTGGCCACTCAGTAAATTCTGGCTCCTGATCATATTAACAATAATCACCGCAATACTACAACTCCCTGCATAAGCTGAGGTCACATAGGTCTAAAATAGGGCTCTCCTGCTGGGCGTGGATGCCTTTCGAGTCATCTCTGTAGCAATGAAGATGTCATATCACCATCTCCCTCAGGCAAATAAGCTATAATATAGGCATCAGTATGAATCTTGTCTTTTGGAAGGAAAGGGTTCTGAAAATTCAAACTCTGTGTTGAGATAGCAAAGTAGCATGTGGCTGGCAAATTTCCCGACTGTTGACATTAGACTTCCCTGTTGATGGTAAGAAGGTTTGAATTTTTAGGACAGCTGTTTTTCTGGAAGCACAGGTTTGTTCCGCCTCCCTAGCTGTGAGGTCAGCATGTATGCATGTGAAGGCACAGTTGCGCCAATACTTTCTTTTCATGTTCTTATCCAAGGTGTTTGGAAAATAATGAAGCGTTCCTCTGAGAAAATGACAAAATCTGGGACCTCTGCATTTCTGTTAGACTGTCATCTAATTAAAAAGGAAGCTCAGACTGTCTCACTCTGATTATGGTACTGGGAAAAAGTGTCCTTTGTCACACCACACAAACACCACATCTACACTCTGTGAGACCCAGCAAGCAGCAAGCATATTTGTAAACACACCAAGTGTGCGTGGCATCATTATTTCTTACTTTCCGTAAATCCTATAATGTGTTCTATGTTCTATGTAGAATTCTTGCCTTATAAACTCTCCTACCATACTGAAACCAGTACCAAGAAAGCCCTTTTTGTTTTGTATGCATTTTGTGAAGGAATGTTCTAGGGCCTCATTAACAGGTTCAGGGGTTGTCCTTGAGGAAACGATGTGGACTGTGAACCACAAGCAAGAGCAGTTGAGGGTCCTCTCCATCCAGAGGCATGATGGGCCTCAGTGTTACCCACACAACTTGTTCAAACATGTCTCCCATATCTGTTTGTTTGTTTGTTTGTTTGTTTGTTTTTTCTACAATGCACGTGAAGGTTAGATGCTGGGTTTGGTATTTTGACTCAAATTTCTCTTCCACATATGCTTGACTCTCTCACAGCAAAAAACGATTTCTATTTTACTCTTCATTTCCTCGAGCAAAATGGATCCTGAGTTGCCAGTGGAATATTGTGGAATATACTGACTTAAGGGAGATATATTGTCTCATTTGAACTTCTTGTGGAGTTTGGTGGATGCAAATACTCTCTCTTGAGTCTGCCAGGCTCTATGTACTCTAGTTCTAATCAAAGTCAGACCGAGTCAAGGAAGGAAGGAAGGAATCGGGAGCGGGTAAGCTGTTCTCCGTTTCTGCCTGTGCTGTTTCAGGATGGCAATGCAGCTTGCTTAAACTTTTACCTCAGCAGCTCTCATGAAGACACACATGGCATTAAATGTCTGCTAGCTAGAAAAAGTGGTAGATTTACACTTTGACTATGGAGTCATTAGCTAACAAAATTTGTGTTCTCAAAAATTAGGACTTTTAAAACTAGCTTTTCTGACCTTTATTATAAACATTTAAAAATAAGGCAGTACATAAGCAATGCTCTCTCATTAAACTTAATAAAGTTCAATAAAAATTTTAAATTTAAAAACTATCGTCATAAAATAGTGTGTTAATGCCAAGGCATTAAGTAGTGCATTAGAGTTTAAAATTATTAAAAATTACTAAGTTGCCATTTAGAATGAGATTTATTTTATGATTGCAGACACCTCCAAAACAAATCGACAGTCAATTGAAATGCATTCTGAGATGTAAAAGCACCATTAATTACTGTTAATGGCTCTTCTCTAATGTATGTAAATATATCATTGCTAGCAAACTCATGGCAGTTATTTCTTACTTCTTCCTAGACAGCTTAAAGATTCTAATTTATTAATATTCATAATAAGCAGAAAAAATCAACATGTTTTGATAAATGGCGATTGAAGATGCACTGTGCTTGAGCTGAAAGTAGCTATCTGCTCGTTGGCAGTCTTTCCCCTCTCTCCATGAAGCAGAATCTGCAACAGAGAGTGAGAGTTTAAAGTGGTATGTGGACCTGGAGCCATGAGTCCCACCATGTGTACTCTTTGGTTGGTGTTTTAGTCCCTGGGAGCTCTGAGGGTAATAGTTAGTTCATATTTTTGTTCGTCCTAAGGTGCTACAAACTCTTCAGCTCCTTGGATCCTTTCTCTAGCTCCTTCATTGGGGACCCTGTGCTCAGTCCAATGAATGACTGTGAGCCTCTATTTCTGTATTAGTTGGGTATGCAGAGCCTTTCAGGAGACAGCTATATCAGGCTCCTGTCATCCAGCACTTGCCGGCATTCGCAATAGTGTCTTGATTTGATGATTGAATATGGGAAGGTTTCCCAGGTGGAGCAGTCTCTGGACTGCCCTTCCTTCAGTCTCTGTTCCATAGTTTGTCTCAGGTCATCAATGAGAGGAGAGGTCCTTGGTCCTGTGAAGGTTCTATGCCCCCCAGTGTAGGGGAATTCCAGGGCCAGGAGGCAGGAGAGGGTGGGTTGGTGAGCAGGGTTAGGGGGAGGGAGCAGGGTTTTTTTTTCCAGAGGGGAATCTGGGAAAGGAGATATCATTTGAAATGTAAATAAAGAAAATATCTAATAAAAATAAGATGAATGAGTATATAGAAAACTTAATAGTCTCAATAAACAGAGATTATTTTTATATAAAAAATAAAGTGGTGTATGTGTCTGTGTGTCTATGTGTGTGTCTCCCTGAAAGAACTTTTCCAAGTTTCTTAGATTTAAAAATGGTTGTCTTCTCTTATTCCTATCTCCCATCTCTTCCCAGAGTGGTCAACTCAGCAGATTCTTCTGCCATGGAAAAATGCCTTTTGATTAACTTTACTGAAAATAATTGACAAGGAGCTCATTGGGGAAATGGTGTGTCCTGTTTATTGTCTTGTTCGATCTCTACTGGAGATGAAATAGTCATGCTGCTGTTTAACAAGCTCTGTGTTATAATCATGATAAAAGAAACTTGCCTTCTTGAAGACCTAACCCTAAATTCAAGTGTATCAAGTGGCTTAGAGACTCCTAGGTAGGATTTACACTGATTTAGAGAGAAAATGTGACAGCTGGCAGAATTGATGTGTCCACATCTGGATCCTTCATAACTGTTACAGGCTGCCTAGTAGGAAAAGAAAGAAAAGAAGCCAAATTTTGTCCTATAATGTTTTTATGATTTTAGTTTTTATGGAAGACTTCATTGATACATTTTTCCTCTTTACATTCTGATGGAAATGTGTAAAATCAACTACAGTCTTATTGGCTCTTAAGTTAAAGATGTTTAATATCAATAAGAGATTAAAATATAGTTTCTAATGCAGAGTTCCCAGATTCGGCAAATTAATTCTTTAAAAATGAGGGCAGTTAAATTTTAATTTTAAAGATGCTGAAAGAAAATTTGGAGTGTGTCCCAATGTAACCATTGACATTTATTTATTAATTGCTTTTTCATTACTGTGACACAATATCTGATAGAGCAACTTAAGTGAGGGAGGATTTATTTTGGCTAACAATTTAAGAGGCCAGCACATTATGACAACTGTGGGAGAGTTTCTAGGCTGGAAATAGAGAGACTATCTATAATTCTCAGGGTCTGCCTGTTATGAATCTACTTCTTCTTGCAAGGCCACACCTCCTTAAGTTTCCATAACCTCCCAAAATAGTGTCATCAGACTGGGTCAGGTATCCAAGCACATGAGCCATATAAAGGACATTTTGCATCCACACAATTATATTGTACCTGTGGTCCTCATAGAGTCATATGTGAAATGCATTCAATGTAACTTTAAACGTTGCCATAGTCATCAGAGTTCCCATACTATTCATAACTTCAATATCCAATGTACCATCTGAGTTCAAAGCAAGCTCTTAACTGTAACCTTTAAATGATTTGAAAGAAGAAAAAAAGATAAGTAATTCCAATGGTATAGAGCAACTATTCCCATTTTCTGGGTGCATAGCAAGGGAAAAATAGAACCAAAGAGAGATCAAAATCCAGTAGGGCAAACAATTCCTGTACTTCATGTTTGCATCCAAGACATATGGTAGTATGTCTGGAGGCACTGTGCCCTTGGAGAACCTTGCTCTTACTACCCTAAACTAGTCAGTACATAGAACTTTTCTCTTGGTCTGGCTCTGCATGGTGCCTCTAGCTTTCTTGGATTCATGTTCTAAGTTCCTAGCATCTCCAATCCCCATTGCCAATTAGAGTTTATCTTCAAAGCTTTCCACACTGTCCTCCCAGAACATCTCTGAAAATCTTTCCCTGATTCTTAGTAGCTTTACTGGAATTCCTCTGAAACCTTAACACAATTCTGTCAGTCTTGAATCCCATATCCTTGAAGCATCATCATCTTATGAACAATGATTTACTGGCATGTTGAGATATAGCTGATCCCTCACTCTCTTGGACCAAGGCTGCCATGATCTCCAAGTGCTCATATGACTGATGCAAAAAAACACTCCATCTCCTAAAGGTTCCATGATCTCACATAATAACAATCTATCCATATTCATTTCTGTTCCTGTGATAAAATACTTTGTCAAAAGGCGACTTAAGAGATAAAGATTATATTTGGCTTACAACTACAAGCTATAGCTTATCATTTTCAAGGAATTAAGGCAGAAATTAGAGGCAGCTAGATGACAGCATATTCAAGAGCAGGGAGAAAGAAGAAATGCATGTATGCCTAGTGCTTGACTATTTTTTTTTTT
>JADRCD010194196.1:0-20000 GCA_019843815.1 Montemys delectorum | reverse complement strand
GGATATTAGCCCAGAAGCTCAGAATACACAAAGTACAATCCACAAACCACAAGAAACTCAAGAAGAAGGAAGACCAAAGTGTGTGTACTTCAATCCTTCTTAGAAAGGGGATCAAAATACCCATGGAAGGAGTTGCAGAGACAAAGTATGGAGCAGAGACTGAAGGAAGGACAATCCAGAGACTGCCCTACCTGGGAATCCTTCCCATATTCAATCACCAAACCCATACACTATTGTGGATGCCAGCAAGTGCTGGCTGACAGGAGCCTGATATAGTTGTCTCCTGAGAGGCTCTGCCAGTGCCCAACTAATACAGAAGTAGAGGTTCACAGCCGTTCATTGGACTGAGTACAGGGTCCCCAATGAAGGAGCTAGAGAAAGGACCCAAGGAGCTGAAGGGTTTGCAACCCCTTAGGAGGAACAGTAATATGATCTAACTAGTACCCTCAGAGCTCCCAGGAACTAAACAACCAACCAAAGAGTACACATGGTGGGACTCATGGTCCCAGCTGTATTGATGGCCTAGTCAGTCATCAATGGGAGGAGAGGCCCTTGTCCTGTGAAGGTTCTATGCCCCAGTATAGGGGAATACCAGGGCCAGGAAGTGGGAGAGGGTGGATTGGTGAGCAGGGGGAAGGCGGAGGAATAGGGGTTTTTTTCAGAGGGGAAACCGGGAAAGGGGATATCATTTGAAATGTAAATAAAGAAAATATCTAACAAAAAATACATTTAAAAAAAAAGATGTTGACCCTAAGTGGCTCACGTGAAGAATATCTGTTTGTGAATATGAGCACATGTGTGCTCTCCTGCTCATGAGGAGATCAGAGGATCCTGCCCACTGCCAGTTCACTCCTACCTTGATAAAGACTGGATCTCTTGTTGTTTTCCACTGCATACACTAGGGTAGCTGGCCTGTAAGCTTTCAAGGATTCTCTATCTCCTTCTCCTATCTTGCCGTAGAGTCCCTGGGATTTCAGACAGATGTGCGCTACTGCACCCAACTTTACATGAGTGATGTATGTCCATGTTTGGGTACACACATGCGGCATGAGCCATCTCCTCCAGTCCCAGAGTACCTATTCTTTTCAAGGATACACAGGACACTTTATCAAAATTGATTTTGTAGTGCAAGAACAAAACAGTAGTTCTAAGTGAATCTCAAAATCTTCATTATATAAGATATATTCTAATATTACAATAAAATAACATACATCTATGAAAATATAACAATAAAATCCTCAAATATTTAGGTGTTAAATAGTATATTCAAATTTTTTACCAAAATTTTTCTGTTGTCAAGGCTAGTTATTGTTTTTGTTTCATTTTGTGTTGGTTTCTTTCTTCCTTTTTCTTTTTTTGTTTTGTTTTGTTTTTTGTTTTGTTTTGTTTTTCCAGACAGGGTTTCTCTGTGTAGCCCTGGCTGTCCTGGAACTCACTCTGTAGACCAGGCTGTCCTCAAACTCACAGAGATCCTCCTGCCTCTGCCTCTGGAGTGCTGTGATTAAAGGTGTGTACCACCATTGCCTGGCTAAGGCTAATATTGAACTCTTGAGATCAAGTGATTTTCCTGCCTCAGTTTCCCAAGTGCTGAGATTACAGGTGTAAACTACCCCACAAAGTATAAACTTCTGAAATTACACATACATCAAAGAAAGATCATAATGCGAATAACTAAACATTTGATACGTTAATGGTTTATGACACTACAATATGTGGGCTGCAACCAAAGCCATGGATAAATGAAGTTTACAACTTTAAATGCATTTAATGGGAAAGTTTTTTTGCTTTGTTTTGTTTTTCCGAGACAGAGTTTTTCTGTATGGCCCTGGCTGTCTTGGACTTCACTCTGTAGACCAGGCTGGCCTCAAACTCAGAAATCCACCTGTCTCTGCCTCCCAAGTGCTGGGATTAAAGGCATGCGCCACCACTGTCTGGCTTAATGAGAAATTTTTAAAAAGGTCAATTACCTGAAGAGTAATCACATAAAATTAGAAAATAAAAAAGAACAAACTTGCTTAGTATCTCTTAGCTTTGAGTTTTTAACCTATGGGAAGCATGCTTAGCTTAATTAACAACATGAACACCTGTTACATCCTGTACTGTGTTAGTACCCAGGTGGGATTATTGTCACTGCCTTACAAGGTACAATGTACTCCGTACTATCTGATTATGAGGGGCTATAGAGTCCCTCTTTCCTCCCCCCATTCATAATGTCACATGGGTACCTCTACTGCCTGGGTCTCCCCCCCACCTCCTTCCCCCTTTACTTATAGTTTATCTCCCTTGCATAATTATACCCCCAAAGCATGCTAAAATCCACTCTGGCCATCAACTGGTGTTCTTCATAGTGCCCAGAGATTCAAGCTCAGATTCTTAAAGTCTAAGAAACCAAAATCAAACACATAGCTCCGCACTTGTAAGTGATCTTGTAGAACTCAGTTTCCTTATCTGTCAATGAGATTAGCAGCACCTTGAAAGCTTATAGAAGAAACAAGGGGAAAAAAAATCTTATCAATGAATCTCAGCCCCCTGGGGGAGAGAAACAAGAAGTCCTTTTATTTATCTAAAACCTCCCAGTTGTTCTTTGAAGCCCCACTTTCCTGAGACAGAGTAGCCCCTTACTGATAGCTCATGACGATTTTGTTCCTCCATGGCTGTTTGTTGTTGGTTTTTGTTTGTTTGTTTTTCTTTTTTGCTTTGAACCATTTTATTTCTTCTTTTTAAAATTAGATATTTTATGTATTTACATTTCAAATGTTATCCCCTTTCCCAGTTCCCCCTCTGGAATCCTCCTATCCCCTCCCCTTTCCCCTGCTTCTATGAGGGTGCTCCCCCACCCATCCAGGAACTCTTGGTCAGCAAACAGCTAGATTCTGAATTGGCTCTGCCAATTGCTAAGAGCTTGGCTTCCATGTCCTAACCTCTGTAGAGTGGAAGTAACAATAGGAATTGTTTGCCATGATCACAAGAGTGGGTAGGCCGTGAGCGCTGAGAGAGGTAAGAGAGGCAAGGCTCACACACTTTGCTGTGACTGTCAGCAACTTAGAGCTTCTCTTCTCCCCTGTCTACCCGAATTTCTGGTGGTCCTTCCCCTTGTCACTTACACTTTTTCCATCTTTCCAAACTAAGACAGTACTGGGGCCTGGAAGAAGAATTAGAAGACGGCTATCATTTCACTTGACTCAAGAAGGAAAAATTCTCCTATCGAGTAATAACACACCACCCATGGGCTTGATGCCAACACATGTCACCTTTAGTCTTTGGACCCATCTCTTTCTTCCCTGGCTCTCAGAATCCTTCTCCATGCCTCTGACCATACTCAATGGAGTTCTGGGCTCTCAAACCCACCTGCCCCAGCTCACCTAACTCAGCAGCCAACTCAACACTCATGAATATGTTCCAATTTAAACCAAGACCCCAGTCCAGGAGCTAGATGATAGGAAGATGGGCCCCGCCCTCTCCCTAACTTCAGCCCTGCCCTGTGGCTTCCCATTCCTAAGGCTTCCATTCATGTGCATACTGGATATCACTGCATCAGGCTAGGTTTGGGGACCCACTGGCTCTTAGATAAAATAAGAGTATAAAGAACACACATCCTTCTATCTTGATCAGGGTTTTCCTTGTGGCTTTTAGAGAGAAGCAATTCCCTCCACTGCCCAAGAGGCCAATCATGTTTTTTAATCCCACCCAATGTGTTTTCCTTCACAGCCAGTATGGAGGTTGGATGGAGACTGGTGTTGACATGATTTCCCCAACAGCCCCATGTCATGGCTCCCTGACCCTAAAACATGGAATTCTTGATCCTTTTATTACATGTAGGCATCAGTTACCTATAAGCATATGTCACCCAACACCATTCTGTGACAACTTTTTAAACAGAATTAGTATACTGTTTTAAAGTATGTTGAATTCATTCATTAATGGAGACAGTCATGTTACAATATAAACAGATATAGTAGCAGGGTCACAAATTCAGTGATGATAATAATACAAGTTCCAGAATATTATGAACATGACGAGTACATAAATGGTATTGTTCATCATTAAACAAACACTACAATGAGCCAAGTAAAGTTTCAGCCTTTTGTATAAAAGTGAGGATAGATGTTGGTATTTTATATGATCAGCCTAATACTTCACTGTGGGTCAGCTTCTGAACACGTGAGAGGTAGAGGCAGAAGGATTGGGAGCTCCAGATCCTCTTTAACTACATAGTGAGTTCAAGACCAGATAGGGCTACATAATACCTTGACCCAAAGCAACAATAAAGGCAAACAAAAAGCAATGCACCAATATTCAGCTAACCCTCAAGGTGGGCCTATGAGAAGGTAATTACTGTTGTCAAATTCATATTAGAGATGAAGAAACTGAGGCCCGAAATCTGACTGGGAATCTTGCCAGGCCCCACAGCTGCTAAGCATCAGAGTAGAAACCCGGGCTTTACTTCCAATGTATAGCTCTGCCATTTTGACTCCGAGTTTATCGATAGAAGATAAAAGCAAATCCGGGAGGATCAAACCTATAGGTTCAGTGGCAAACACACCCACAGGCAAAAACTATAAGAGCGGTGTACCCTGAGTGAGCAGGCTTAAACAGACGTAACATTACTCACCTTTGAAAACAGCTCTGCCCATCTGCCCTGTCAGTCCTTCCATCAGGAAAATGGGCACGCACAATGTGCACCCAGAGCAATTAGATGCAAGAACTAATTAGTGCCAGAAATGTGTGTCAAGCTCACCTAGAGATGCTATAATGGGGGCAAGGTAGTCTTACAGAAATTCCAGTTTTTCATCCTGTGGCCTGCTCCTCGCTGGGCAGAAGGTGATGCCCCATCTTGTTGAGATCTGATCTCTAAATGCAACCATGTGTTTTCTTTCATCCAAATGACTGTGCTCACCTCAGGAGCAGCCTTTAATTTTCTTCTTGGAACCGAGGACCATCCTTACAGCAACAAAAGGTCCCTAGGACGGTGAGGTAAGATTTGAATTAAGATACCTTGGCATGTTGCACTCCATGGCAATTAACGGGCAACAGGTTTTTAGCAGCACCCACTCTCTCAAGGGCAGTTACCCTTTGTCTTATGAATCCCCATCTATCCTACTTCCAAGCCTTCTTTCTGATGAAGAACCCCAGCGGCTGACTCTCTGCAAGTGCTAAGCCAAGTGGATGTCACAGAGGAACTTCTTCCTCCGTGGCCCGTGACCAAGAGGCCGTGTGGTTACCACTCAAGTCCTAGTTGGTGATGTTGGCATGGGCAGGGTGACTTGATTCAGCAGAGGCCAGCCCTTTGGTGCATTATCGAGTTTCTTCCTTACTCTCACCTGCCTTTTGTGCCCCACTACTCATTAGTACCTCTCTCATGAGGAGAGAAGAGAAAAAGGAAAAAAAAAAAAAAAAAAGGCAACTTTGGCTTGTCCATTTGGCTCCTTGTCAGCAACTCTGCGGTGTGTGTAATCTGATGGAGCCATGGTCCAAGGTGGAATTTGGACTCTTTCCCTCTCCAGCCCCTTGCCAGGCATGTGAACTCCTGTTGAGGCTTCAAGTCCCAGCCTTCCCAAAAGCCCCCAGGCAGTCAGAAGTTAGTCACTCCCTCCCTGGTTCCTGGAGCCCCCTCCAGGACGGAGAACACTCACCACATTGTGTAGTAATTATCAGGGCCCTTGTCTGTCTGCTATTGGATGGGAGCTCCTGGAGGGTGGGGCTGTATTCTTTCATCAGCTTAAGTCTCAGGGGTTTTGGACCCAGTGCTTGGCTATGACTGCCGGGTAAGAATGGATTCAGAAAGAACAAATAAATCCCAGTAGCCTTTATTTGCTCTTTCCTCAGAAAATCAAAAGTTACTTTAAAAATTTTAAGGGTTTGTGAAAGGTTTTTGTTTTGTTTTGCTTTGTTTTTGCTTTTTTTTGAGGGATATTGTTCTTTTTACCTTTGTTTTGCTTATACATTTTAAGAAAATCATACCCTGGATTTCTGGAAATGAGAAAGCTTTTGTAACAGATGCACTCACTGCATTTGTTCGTGAGGTTTATTGATGCTCCGTGATGTACTGATCTCCAGTTTACGTACTGGAGAAACCAAAGCCCAAGCTCCTTGGTGTAGTATTGTAACTGTGGTGTTCTTTCTCCCGTACTCTTGCCCACAGTTTCTCACCTGGGATTTATCTCTTGAGGCCTTTTCTCTGAGGGCAAAAAACAACTTAAATAGTTTCCACCAAACCTGCATAAAAACCCAGAGTCAAAAAAAAAAAAAAAAAAAAAAAAAAAAACCCAGAGTCCAACTTTGAAGAAACACTGGAGATACCAGACTCCCCTTTGGGAGAAGCCAGGTATTCTCCAGGGGCTTGAGAGATGGCTCAGTGGTTAAGAGCACTGGCTGTTCCTCTAGAGGACCCAGGTTCAATTCCCAGCACCCACATGGCAGAGTAGGAAACGCAAGGGTGGGCCACAAATACATGGTCCTTCCACCAAAATCTGATCACCTCCATAGGCTCAGTGGCAGCAACCAGAGACCCTTGGGCTGCCTGAGGATAGCCCTCAAAGCCTTCCTGGTGTCAGGTTTTTCCCCCAGGGCACTATCCTCAACCTGTGTCCTTTGAGGCTTGGACCCCTTCATGTAAGCTCCTGCACATTCCTCAGAGCCATGTTTAGACAATCAGACAGTCGTCTTTGAAAGGCCATTCCTGGCTCAGCCTATGAATGAAGTTGGGCTAAGAGAAGGAACTGTCTTAAAGGTAGACAGACCTTGGACCTCGAGGCTGAATTAAGACAAAAGGAGAAGGGCTGTATGCGCAGTCTAGGCAGGAGAGCCTCTGTCAGACCAGAGTCTTGAGAGGTGAGGGAAATGAACAGCTGGGGGATAGGCTGTAAACTGTGTTGGGTGTCACAGGTTCCCAGAAAAACAGAACAGAGAGAGGGAGGGGGAGAGCGAATACTAAGAGATTACAATTCAAGGAACCTGGTTCACACAGTTAGGAGGGCCATCAAATCTGAAAAGTCATCAAATCTAGGAAGATGTTTTGTTTTTTAAGATTTATTTCTTTTTATTTTAGGTGCACTGGTGCTTTGCCTGTATGTATGTCTGTGTGAGGGTGCCAGATCCCCTGAACTGGAGCTACAGACAGTAGTGAGCTGCCATGTGAGTGCTGGGAATTTGAAGGGTCCTCTAGAGGAACAGCCAGTGCTCTTAACCACTGAGCCATCTCTCCAGCCCCTGATTAGGAAGATTTTTTTAAAAAGTACAATTTTGAGGCAAAATTTCTTCTCTGGGAGATCACAGTCTTTGCTGTTAAGGCCTTTGATCCATTGAAGGAGAATATGGAAGGAATTGCCTCAAGTCCACAGAGTGTGGCTACTAACCATGCCTACAACCTACCTTCTCTTCAACCTCTAAATAAGTGTTTGACTAAACCTCTAGATAAGTTCTCCCTATAATCTAGCCAGTGGTTATATTCAACTTGAAGTCACGGGTGCGAGAATAAAGCCAGGGCCTTAATATTTAGCAGAATGTGAAGACGTCCTGGGAAGCTGAGAAGGGATTTGGGGGTGGGGGCTGTGTAAAGAGCCTTGTTTGTTGGAAGTAGGAATACATGAGTGCTCACTGGCATTGGAGAGGCTAACTGTCATCCCTCCATTTCACAGACCCGCCAAACACGCTTCAAGTTAGCACTTAGTTTATAGTTCTTAGGTACTGGGAAGCCCATTTTAGGCTAATATCTTGCTTCTGGTTCTTGCCTCTGAATCCAGCCTGGTTCTGAGCGGGTGGCAGAGCAAGAGACAAAACCTCCTTCAGTTTTGCCTGACTCAGGTCTTTAAGGGGAAGATCATTTAGTTTATCTAAAGTGCTGTGAATTCCCACAGCCTTAGGCAGACCCATATTCCAGCGTAAGCACAAAAACAAATTCTAAAGCCAAGTAAATGACTAGTGATGAGCCACAGGTATGTATTACCGTGACCACTGCTCTCCCTGAGAATGCTCTCTGCCAGGTGAGCAGAATCCACTCCACAAACATGAGGCACAGCCAACTTTTTAGTGACTGCTTTGTGTGTGTGTGTGTGGTATGGAAATGGTACATAGCAGGTATGTGGAGGCATACATCCTCTACATCTGTTCTTCCATGACCCAAAGGGAAAGAGAGGCATCATGCATGACACAGCTTCTGTAGCATTTACCCTTCTGAGGATCAGCTTTTAGGCAACCAAAGCCATGATTATACAAAGTAAGAACTTTGTGTAGACAGGAAGGCAGTCGTTTCTGAAGAGCTAGCGTGATGATTGAAGACAATTTGGCTTTCCTGGTGTCTGGGTAGAAACACAACAGGTGTGCGCCTTTGCCAAAAATGACAGCCAGGCATGTGGATGGTGTGTGTCTTCAGCAGCACCAGCAAATTTAAGGCTGGGAGGTTTCCAGGTAAAAAAAAAACAATGGAGACATAACTTGATACAGCGAGGCTTCTCAGCAACTGGTAGCAGCAACCGCTGAGAAATATCTCTCTATCTGCTCAACAGTATCCACCCATGAGAACAACATGCCAGGACTTTTTATGTTTCGATGTAGTATTTGCTGTTATTGGCCAATCAAGGGGTACCAAGTGCATACGGCTACCCTGTGGTGTCATATCAGCATCTCATTAGTGACACTATGTGGTCCTCACTAATACATGAAAGAGTGGCTGGGGACACTTGCACCAGTTTACACCACTTTCACCATCAGAGAAGGCAGAACTCTAACAAAGTCAGTTTGAGTGAGTTTAGAACATTTGCATAAATTCAACTCTCAGTGCTTCGTACAAGAGGGAGGGGCTGAGTAGGTTTTCCAGAGGGAAGAGGTCATACCTGCAGGCAGCTGGGGCTTTCAGAGGGCCACACTAGGAAAATGAACCCAGTCACTACTCAGTCTTCCCAAATAAGGCCGTCACATAATCGCATTCCAGAGTCCCCCAAATCCCGGGTTACGGAAGTTGCACCTGCGTGTCTTGGCTGCTGGCTGAGATCTGTGACATAAAGGCTGAGTGAGTACAGGGAAAGGCATTTCTGCCATTCCATGCAGGTGAAACACATGTACCGAGCAGCCTCGGAATCAAGCTGACACACATCCCACAGCGTGACAACCTCAGCACCAGGTTCTCAGGAAGGGCTGAATGTGTATATTAGGTCACTGAGCTCTATCGCCATTTAACCAGCCCTGGCCTGTGTCGTGGTGACACACATCTGCTGACTGGATGCATCAGTGCATTGCGCTGTAGGCTGACTGGTGGGCCATGCTTGAAAGACTCCTGGCATGTGGCCCTGGCTGCACTCTTCACTCTTGACTGAAAGCATATGCTCTGCACAATCGGGACAGTGTTAACTTGTAGGTCCAAGGAGCTTCTTACACATCTGGCTGAGGCCGGCTGAATCACTTCCCCCCAGGAGGGTGGCTTCCAGCTCTGTGACATCTGTCAAGTGGCAGGAAGTGTCTGGATTCATCCCTGAGTGATTTTTATCTCCACATGCTTTTCTAATTTCATCAGAGCCTCGGTGCTACATTCCAAATGACATGTCCACATTTGCCACGGACAAACATGACAGATGGAGAAAAATCATCTTTGACCCTTAAAAGTCAGTTGGTCATGTTTTATAAGGGAAGAGCTTGGGCATGAAAAATATTCTAGGAGCGGGTGTAAGAGGTAGCTTGAAATATCATACAAGTTACTCAAGTTTTGCTTATGGAAATGAATGTTCTCTTTCTGAACTACTGATTTATCAAAGCATTTGTATTTTTTTTTTTTTACAGAAACATAACTTAAATAGAATTAAAAGCACAGATCTCAGGGGTATACTTTTTAGGGGTTTATTTATTTATTTATTTATTTATTATTTTCAGTTTTTTTTTTTCAAGACAGTGTTCCTCTGTGTAGTCCTGGCTATCATGGAACTTGCTCTGAAGACCAGGCTAGCCTTGAACTCACAGACATCTGCCTGCCTCTACCACAAAGAGTACTGGGATGGCCGGGGGTGGTGGCACACACCTTTAATCCCAGCACTTAGGAGACAGAAGCAGGCAGATTTAAAGGTGTACACCACCACCAACAAGTTCAAGCATATATCTTAATGACCTTTTTCTTATTTTGAGACACCCTCAGCCTTCATTTCCATTCAGGCATACATCCATAGAGTTGTCATGTAGACCAAGATTTAGAGGGGTCTCAACTCTCCAAAAGGTTCCTTGATCTTCCTCCCTGTGGTTAATCCATTTACAAGAGGTTCCCACTCTCCTGGTCTCTGTCATCATAGAGTGGTGAAAATGTCATTTTTTTAAGGTCTTACTGGTTTAAAACACGTCTCACCATGCACAAAGGATGTAAATTGTCACATACTGACATGAAGAACTAAAGATAATGTGTTTCAGATGAAAGGTTTTTTTAACACCCGTATCTTATAGCATGTATCTATGAGTGTGTGTGTGGGGGGGGTGGCTTCTCTTCCTACTCAATAGCTAACATTTTGCAATCAAGGAGGAACATACACCCACAAGTAAACGATTTGTCCTTAGTTATGAGGGAGAAGTCTGGATTCATATTTGTTTCAGAAGCCTCTTAGAATCTCAGAGTCAACCTCATGCATGAGTAGATATCCTGACACCTGCCTTCAGAGTCCCTGCACTTTGAAAGGACACACAGAGCCTGGGTGAAGAGCCCAGCTCTCATTCTGGCTAGGATTCTCCCAGCCTTACACACATCCAGGAATGAGGCCCTCGTTGTAGCTTGCTCTTCATCAGGGGAGGAAAAACCGCTTAGTCAGACCCAAAGCTAGTTGCTGCAGGCCCTACTTTGTCCTTAGGAAATAAATACCAAGAAAAAAAACTGCGGGAGACAAGATTAACCTCCCCCTAAGTCTTCCAATGCCCTGTGTCTGGTAGATGTTATGATTAGACTGGGTGGACATGGATCCCCACTGTGACTTCCTTCAAGGTACACTAACCTCAGCTTCGTGGACACATCCTTTGGGGGACTTACACTCTTTGCTGTTCTGTTTTATAATTGAAGATAAGCACTAGAAAAGATCTTTGGTTGAATTTGGAGAGTCAGGGTAAGAAGCCTTTGTCACAGGAAGGAAGTGATTCTACCAGGAGCAATTTGGAGGAGACAGAAGCCATGGCTGTTCAGATGTGACACAGACCCTCCAAGGGCCATTGAGCATCCCTTCTCTGTTTCCAGCTCTTGTGCAAAATGCTCAAAGGACACTGGGCTACTGGATGAAAAGACTACACACTAGCTGTTTTATTTACTGTGGTAGAGAGTGGGATGGGGGAGGTGTTCAGCACTTTCAGGAGGACTTGGGCAAGACAGGGGCTGCAGAGAATGCTGGGAACTCCTAGTACTGGGAGCAGGAGAATGTTTTCTCAAGTATGTGAAGGAGTGACTCTTCTTTTCTGTATTTCTTTCTTTTTTTCCTTTTTTCCTACCTCCACCCCTGTGCTTGTGGTGTGTTTGGGCTTATGTGCATGTGTGTGTGTGTGTGTGTGTGTGTGTGTGTGTGTGTGTGTTGTGGAAGGAATACATTTGCCTTTTTGTGCATATATGGAAGCCGGAGGCTGATATTGGGTACCCCTTGATTTTATTATAACTTTTAAAAGTTTTGTATGTATGTGATATGTGTGTGGGAGTGTAGGTATGTATGTCTATGTGTCTGTTTTTGAGTATAGACACATGCTATAATGTGTACATGGAGACAAAAGGCAACCTCATGTGTTGGTCTTTATCTTCCATCTTATTAGAGACAAGGCCTTCTTCTTTCACTACTGTGGATACCAGGCTAGCTGACTTGGGAGTTTCTGAGGGCTCTTCTATCTCACCACAGGAGCCCTGGAATTACAGATGTGCACGGCCACAAGTGCTTTTACCTATGAACCATCTCCCCAGCCCCTTCACTGTATTCCATGAAACAATGTCTTACTGAACCTGGAGTTCACCAATGGACTAGACTGGCTGGCTAGGAATCCCCTGGGATCCTCCTGTCTCCACCTCCCAGCCCTGGGATTTCTAAAGCACACTATCATGCTCAGCTTTACATAGGTGCTAGAATGTGAATGTGGGTCCTCTTGTTTGCACTATAAGCACTTTACCCACTAAGCCATCTCCCCAGCCCTGAAATTTGCTTTCCAATCCTCAGGTTCATCATCTACACCTACCAGTTGCCTGCAGAATGACGTTCCATGTGCTGTTTGATGGCTGGTCTAGTTTTGGCAGAAGGAAAGCATATACCTGAGATAGAACACTCAAAGGTGTTCTTTACTAAGAGATCATGAATCCTCACTCCAAAGACCAGAACACCCCTTAAAGACACTGCATCCTGAACAATAGGCTCTGGACACTGAGCAGAGACCATCTTACATGGAAAGCCACTGAAACAGAGCGTCCTTGGGGCTTTTAGCACAGCCTGGGTTTATTTAGCCTCTGTTGGGCATCTCAGACTGAGAAGAACTAAATTAATCTTATGCAATGCGCCCTTATACAGCTTCTGGAATCTTTAATCAGTGTGTGTGTGTGTTACCATCAGAGCCATCTGGGTTCTATGTTTATATTCATTTCAGTCCCGTTGGAGGTCCTCAGCCATATGTGGAAACTGCACACATGCTGTCTGAATCTTCTGTGGTTGGCTTCCATTTCCACTACTCTTATGTCCTCTCTGGTCTTCTCTATGCCACGTTCCATGGGGTTGTTTGGGAATCTCCCTCCTAGGCATCCACAACAACCATGGTAGGTCTCTATATCTACAGTTGCTCAGAGTTTACACTTGGAGTACATCTTAGCCAATGCAAGTCACATAAGCCCATGTAGATCTGTTCCTACTGGCTATTGCACAGTAAATAGCAGTAAATACCACTACTAAATGCCCACTGCATGGTTTGGGTGCACATCTTGGTACCAAGCACTTTTTACTCCATAAACTCCAGTCTGTGGCTCTGATCACCACTGCAGCTGTGAGGGAAGTTTTACAACATCTGGTGTTTTGGGTGAAGAGAACTATTTCCAGGCTGAGAACAACTTGAAAATGTCTCCCCCACCGTGAAGACATCATCGACTTTACCAGGCTTCCTGTGGCAAGCATTCTCTGAAATTCTCAGCTTAACTATTTCCCAACCATGCCAGCTGCAGGACCTAAAATCATTGAGTGGCTTTGTCTTTGGCTATCCTTCATTCATTTCCACTCCTGGTGGTGTAGGCTGATGGCTCACTCATGGCACAGATATTCAGTGGATGAATGGGTGCTCCACTTAAAGATTAATGATATGCCAATCTTTAAGAAAATAAGCTTTTGTGGACAACAAAATTGTCTGCAAATTTCCATCTTCTTTAACAACTGGCAAGGAGAACATGGAATAGAATCAGTATTTTTTTTCTCCTATTTTGAAAGTCTTCAAGTCCTTTTTAAGATGGGTTAACTTTAGATAAAGACCACCTCGGTGAATTTCCTCTCCCTATTTCTTTCTCATCCCCAGTCTGAGACCTGGCTGTGTCTATTATCCTGGAAGCCCTCTTTATCTTTCTTGGTTATCTTGGCTTTTCTTGAGGACCATCTGGCATCTCAGCACGCAGGTCCTTGTCCTGTCTTTACCTTGCTGTGAGACAGCACCTGAAGGACAGGATAGCTTTTCCCCTCTGGACCCAAGCACCCATAAGTGGGACGGGTGGTTTCTAAGTGTTGCCTTCTAGAAGTGATTCAGATTAGATCATGGGAACACTTAATTTCCGTTATTTTTACAACCTTCAGTTTCTTCTTTACCGTGCCTGAAAGGTAAACTGGAAAAGGTAGGCTACATTCTCATTTGTAATCCTTAGACATTGTTATCATAAAACTAATCTTTACATGTTCATAGTTAGACTATTTGTAATAGCCCTAAACTGGAAATTCTCCAAATGCCCATCACTAGTTGATGGATAATAAATAAATTGTGGGATTTCACACAATAGGATAAGGCAGAGTAATTACAGTGAGCAATCTACAGCTACATGAAATGATTTCGATGAATCTCATTAACACAATGCTGGGTATTAGAAGCCAGACATGAAGGTATGATTCCATGTTTATGTAAAGAACAAAAGCAAGCATAACTAATCTTTGCTGCTCATAGTCAGGATGGTGGCTTCCCTTGAAGGCGTCATGGCTGATCTGGGTCTAGGAAGAAATTCAGAGGCTGTGTTTTTATTTAGGATGCTGGTTATACAAATATTTGGTTTATAAGCAGGTATTCTGCTGCAGTTTTGGTGCAGTGACCTCTCTCTCTGAATCCTTCCACAAGCACTGTCTCTGAAAAGACCCTGTTCAGGACCTCTTTCCTGATTCATGTCTGGAGTCAGAAGGGTGTTGGAATGACAGTATATGGGTGTATTAATTACCTAGTGCTGTATCACGGAGTACCCCAGGACATGTTGGCTAAAACACTAAGCATTAATTATGTAATTGCCTTTGTTGATCAGGAATCTGGAGCAACTAAGCTGACTAGTTCTAGCTCAGAATCTCTTGTGACACTACAACCAATATGTTGTCAGGGGCTGCCATTATCTTCAAATGCTTCAGAGGTGTAACAGGGCCTCAGACCATAGGAGTCCCCCAGACCTTAGCACACCTGACTCCATGATAGAAGTACTATTTTGGCTGTAAAACTCACCAAGGTGACAGCACCACCTGCTGAATCTAAAACAAAGGCCTAACCCATCAAAATCCATATACTTTTGAGAAAGTCTCAAAATGTACTAACTTTGCTTTTTAGCTTCTGGCTAACTGTACTAGTTAATGGAAGTATGTCAACCTACAACACGTTTTTTTTGTTTGTTTGTTTGTTTGTTTTGTTTTTGTATTTTGGGGGCTTAAAAGCTCACCTTGAGAAAGGCCCAGTGCTATATTAGGATCCCAAATACCTAGTGTAGTCACTGGACAGCTCATAAAGACTTTCTATTGGCCTGCACCTATGTCTGAGTAGTCTTCTCTGGTGACTTCCTCACAACAAGGGAGTCCATCTTATTCACGTCCATTGTTGTGAACAAAAGGCCGGTTTCTCTCATATGTATTTCCCCATAGGGCTACTTGACAACATGGCAGCCAGCTGCCCCCAGAAAAGAATAAAAGAATGTGGGGGAAGAAGTTAAAATATCTTCCATGACTTAGTCTTAGAAGTCTCATGTCATCCTTTACTACCATATTCCATTCATTAGAAATGAGCCACTCAGTCCAGGAGACCCTCAAGGGAATCAGACTTCACTTCTTGATGAACATAACATAGAATAACAAATAATTTGTGGGTGTATTTTCAAAACCATGGAAGTTAACTCTCTATGAATTACTTACCCCTTTGCCCCTTACTAAGGATCTTTCAAGACTACCAAATGTATAGCATCACTTGATGTTGGAATCATTTCATCTACATCAAGGCCAGATGCTGCGCATGTGTGTCCTTAGCTCAAGTGAAGCTACCTGGGCCTGGCTCCTCTCATTCAGGACACTTGAGATGCTTAAACATCATCTGCAACAGCTTCTAACCTAACAGTAGTGGGAACTGCATGGGGAAGCATTTTGGATGTTCCTGTTTTGAAAGCAGGCCAGAAGTCAGTGGTCTGGGCTTACAGCCTTGTTCCTAATGAGTTGCTAGTCTCTAGCAGCTTGGAAATTTAACTGGGAGAAAGTAGGAAGAACTCTTGATTAGGATTCAGTCCTATTTCTCCTCAGAAAGGATTTTTTTTTTTATACCTCTTGGCTCTGCTTTCTGGTTTTTCTCTTTTGCCCATGAAGGCAGCCATGTTGTTTTCTCATTTGCTTCTCACCAGTGGCATTCTGGAAGTTCAAAGTTATCCCTTTGTCCAAGTATGATCTTTAAACCAAAGTATAATGAAAGCAATGCTGTGCCACCTGAACCGAGGACAAGGCATCCTCTGCTCATTCACATACCGCAAAAAGAGACCCTGCTATAGGGGCAACCCTTACACCTTGGAACAGTCTCTCAACCTGAAAACATGAGGGAAGCCTTTTTTATTTGTTTCATGCTGAAAACAATGAGTTTAAAAATATATATAAAACCTTGGAAAGGCAGATGCTAGACTTAAGGTGATCAGAGTGGGGGAAGAACATTGCTTAACTTTAAATTTCAAACCATGGAGCAGAGACCACCAAAAAAGGGAAGGAAGATCTTGGCACCTTCCCTGTCATCACCAGGAAAACAAGCACTTTGTCCTCGCCCCACCCACATACCCAGGAGAACCGTCTCTTCACCCAGAGAGAGAGAGATCACCCTGGCAGCAAGTGACTGACATGATGGCACACACTTACATCCTAAGATCTACACAGTAGAGGCACAATGAGGCAGGTAGACACAAGAGAAGAACCTGCAGCAGTGCAGTCTGGGAATTGTAGTTTTATGCATTATAGTCATTCAGAATGTTAACAGAAGAAGAAGAAGAAGAAGAAGAAGAAGAAGAAGAAGAAGAAGAAGAAGAAGAAGAAGAAGAAGAAGAAGAAGAAGAAGAAGAAGAAAAACAAAAGTTAAGAGCCTAAGAAAAGGAAATTATGCTGAGCTCTAAAGCCAGCTAAAATGGAGATAATTCTGAGTAAAATAAGATACAATGTAGATGTGCATGTGCTTTTCTTGAAGAGAGTCCAGTAGGAGGAGGGCCAGTGAGGATGCTCAGGTACAGGTGCCTGCTGTGCAAACATGGTGAATTGAGGTCAGTGCCTGGGACCTGTATGCTGTGGTCTGAATGTGAAATGAACACTTGGTCCCTCGCTTGTGGGGCTCTGTAGGGAGGTTATTGAGCCTGTCAGAGAAAGAGCCTTGCCGAAGGAACTTTGTCACTGGCTGGGGGTGGAGAGAACCTTAGGGTTTTATCACCTGTCCCCAGTTCCTGTTTTCTATCTGTATAGGCTGGCATCATTGTCCTGCCACCATGCCTGCCATGACCTGAAGGACTGTATGCTCTCGGGAATTGGGAGCCCAAATAAACCCATTTTCCCTCAGCTGGCTTTTTGAGGTATCTTATAACAATAATAGAAAACTAAGCCACTGTGTAAAGATAGAAGGAAACACCTAACACCATCCAATTGTCCTCTGACCTCTAACATATGCTGTGGCATGTCACCTATGCATAGACATGCACCTACACATCATACACTCACAACAATAGTAATAATAATTTTGTTTTTTATTTAAGAGTGACAGATACAACCTAGTGGTAGAACACATGCTTAACATGCAAAAGGCCATAGCTTTAAGCCCTAACCCTGAAAATAACACCATTTGGATTTAAAACTTCACACTAAAGTTGTAATTAAGAGTATGAAAAGACAGAAGATAATTTTTAATTCAATTGTTGACTCTAATAAGAAGAAAAAAGATGTGGGTGAAAGTCAACTGGGGCCTTTGTTTTATTTTGTTCTTTAGGTTGTTTGTTATGACAATGTTTCCCAGGCCTAAGCTGGCCAGCAACTCACTGTATGGTTCAGGCTGGTTTCAAACCCTGAATCCTCCTGCCTCAGCCTCCTGAGTGCTGAGACTATACCTAACACTTTAACAATTTATAAAATTAATATATTAGATTTACATTCCAATACACTGGGCTTAAGCTAGTAACTTTCCAATCAAGAATACCAAAACAATGCAGAAGTAAGCACTCCAATGGTTCAGCCACTGTGGATCTGGGTTGGCAATGGGCTCTGTGAGATGCACATCCAAGCTCCTCAGCAAGTGTGGTAGTGATTCACAATGTCTGGGGTGAGTCCTGAGAATGTGCATCTCTAATAAGGTCCTCAGTGATGCTGATAGCCCATGGACTACACCTTAAGAACCACTGGAATCATCTGTTCTCCACTACAAAATATATTGCAGAGTTCTAAGAACTGGTGAATGACAGACAATGTAGTATATTCATACAGGAAACTGTCAGGGTCAGAGTGTCCCTGTCGTCCCTGAGAATTTGACCTTATCTGAGTAACAGTCTATTCTCCGAGGAACTATGGAGTGTTCTCGGAAAAACCATAAAATGTTTTGTCAACGCTTCCGCTCCGGCCAGGTGTGAAGCCAGGTGTACACCCCCCGCCCCACTTCCTCTTAACGCTTCCTTGCTCTACAAGTATAATTGTCCTGCCCTTCTGAAGTAAAGCGAGGCTTTGACAACGATTTTTTGCTTGGCCTCGTTCCTCTCTCTCGCCCATCTCTTTCAGGCTTCGTCCCCTTCGGACCCTGGTTAATTACTCGCCCCGCGGGCCGGGGCAGTGGCGCCTGAACAGGGACCCCAAAGTACGGACGCTTGCCAGACGGAACACATAAGCGGAGCTCCGGAGACAGAGATCACCATCTGCGCTACGGTCCTTCCGCCGCTCACGGGAGACCAGCGAACGGTAAGCAAAGATTCATCCGTCTCATAGAAATGGGCCAGCAGTTGTCGAAGGAGGTAGCTTTCATTAAGGATTTGAAGGCCTCCCTCAGGGAGAGAGGAATCAGAGTTAAAAAGAAAGACCTTATAAAATTTTTTATATTTGTGGATCAGACTTGTCCATGGTTTATCATAGATGGGCCGAATATAAGCCCAATAAAGTGGCAAAGGGTGAGCCGAGAGCTTAATGATAGGCTTACCAAGGAATGTCCTGATGCTATTCCCTCCACCGTTTTTTCTTATTGGGGCCTCATTCGTGATATCGTTGAGGCAGCCAGTGATGACCCCAATAGACAGCAATTTCTGGCAGTTACTGAAAACTGCCTTAGACCCCTCTCCCGTACACCCTCTGTCAAATCAGTAGTCATAGACATGAGCCCTGTTAATGGACCGGCATCAGAGTCACTAGGAAGGGTTGTAAATTTGCACCCTTCCCCAACCGGGGGCCTAAAAACATATTTAACAGCCCCTGTCTTTGGTGGCCCTTCGGGAGGGGATCCCCTGGATCCCGGGGGCGGGGCTGCCCTGGAGGAGGAGGCTGCCCGATATCATAATCCCGATTGGCCCCCCTTGGCCTCTGCGCTACCTCCTCCTGCCTATCCTCTCCCCATGTGTGCTCCCTCCCTGCATGTGTCGGCCATCCCCCTAGTGGAGGCCCGCAATAAATTGGCGACTCAGGTCCCTAAATTAGAGGAGGTCCTACACCTTCAGAAGGAGTTTGCCCAGCTCTCCGCGGAGTTGGCCTCCCTGCAGGGGTCTATTGAAGATGCTCTTTTCATGCCATCCCCTTGCCCCCGAAAAGGTCCAATTACAGCCCCCACATTTGTTTTTAGGTTTTGAATTATTCTCCTCCAGGGTCTTTTCTCAAAAAATTGAGCTCAAAAAAGATTCCCTACGTACGCTTAATGATTTTCAACGACTCCTGGGAGATATAAATTGGCTACGCCCCTATCTAAAGTTAACTACAGGAGAACTCAAGCCCCTCTTTGATATTCTTAAAGGAGATTCAGATCCTTCCTCTGTAAGAATATTGACCCCTGAGGCCGCATCCGCCCTTGTACGCGTTGAGAAGGCCATCCAATCACAAACAATCTCCTATTATGATCCAAAATTGCAATTGTGGCTACTAATTTTGCCCACTAAATTTGCACCCACGGGAGTGCTATGGCAGACTAAGCCCTTGTATTGGCTTCACTTACCAGCCACCCCTCTCAAGGTTCTTTCGGTCTACCCCTCCCTGGTTGCTCAAGTTATTAAGCTGGGGAGGGAGGCCTCGTTAAAATTATTTGGTAAAGATCCTGATTCTATCATTGTTCCTTATGATCTTGCTCAAGTTCAATGGCTGCTCCAAACCTCAGATGATTGGGCCATTAATTATATTTCTTTCCCAGGGAAGATAGATAATCATTATCCCTCCGATAAACTTATCCAGTTTCTTGAACATCAGGCTGTTGTTTTTCCCAAAATTACTAAAAATACGCCTATCCCTCAGGCTCTTGTGATTTTTTACAGATGGTTCCTCATCAGGGACTGCCGCCTTTAGGGCAAATGGGCAAACCGTGAGATTTCAGACCAACCTTTCCTCAGCTCAATTGGTCGA
>JADRCD010194193.1:2481-15333 GCA_019843815.1 Montemys delectorum | reverse complement strand
GTGTGTGTGTGTGTGTGTGTGTGTGTGTGTGTCTGTGTGCACGTGTGTGTGTGTGTGTGTGTGTGTGTAGGGCACCATCTCACTCTATGTTAGTTCTTGGGGAGATGCATGAGGAGTGGACCCTGGATCATATACAGTGCTATTTAAAAGATTTTGATGGGAGCTGAGGAGGTGGCTTAGGGGCTGAGAGTGCTTTGCTCTTCCAGAGGACCAGAGTCGGTTCCCAGCACTCAAATTGAATAGTTCACCCTTTGAGGTGGCAGCTTTGGGGATCCAATGCTCTTTTCTGGCCTCCACAGGCATGTGCATACATGTGGTATACACATGACAAACACACATTAATAAAACAGGGAAAGGTTCTGTGGAATTATTTTCGCAGCAGCAAGGCCCTCGTACCTGGTATTGTGCAGGAAGTTCTGCCTCCGTAGTTTTAGCAACAGTTGCTGTCACTTTAACATGCGCCATCCTAACGCACCTGTGGTGATATCGTGTTGTGGCTGTTATTCACCATCAAGGGATGCTGGATATCAGTGTGTTATCTCTGGAGAGATGTCTAAGTATTTCACTTAAAGTGTCACCAGGCTTTGTTGCTGCAGTTGGACTCTTTATTTATTTCAGATACCAACCCCTTACTGGACATAAGATGTGCATTTGTGACTTACATTAGATTCATGGTTGTCTTAAGGATATTCTTCTGGCTGGAAATCAGTACAAGTCTGGCCAAGTCTAGTAGCTTGGTTCTACTGCAGACTACTTCTTCCTCTTCTGTGTGATCGTCATGCATATTATATCACAAGGTGTAAGTTTAAAACCCTTGCTTTTACACTGATGGGTTGTGGGGAGCATGTGCCATGTATGTGTGTGACAATCAGAGGACAACTCGCTAGAGTTGGTTTTTCCATTCCAGCACGTAGGTTCTGGGGCTGTCAGACTTGGTGGTAAGAGTTTTTACCTGCTGAGCCATCTTGATGGCCCAATTTTTTACTGCTTATTTGTTTGTTTGTTTGTTTTTGAGACAAGGTCTCAATGTGTAGCCTAGGTTGCTTTGAACTTGAGATCTCACTGGCCAGGCAGGTATACCGGCATAACTGTGGGTCTACTGGTAGTTCCAGAAAAGAGAGCACACATGACTTTTATCCACATTATTTCTCTTTCCTGGGGCACGTCTCTCTGTGTGGATTTGCATTGCTGCTTGGAGTCACCTTTTCCCCTAATGATTGCCTGCCTGTAATAACGTCTACAGGCTGGTCTGCTGGTGTATATTTTTATTATCATCATTTTTAACCTTCACTTACTTATTTTAGAGATAGTCTTGCTATCCTTATGGCTTTTTCTTTTAAAAAAATGTTTTATTTTTAAGTATCTATGTGTGCGTACTACATGTGTGCCCCAGGTGCCTGTGGAGGCCACACGAGGATGTCAGGTCCCCAGGGGTTGAAGTGTGGTCAGTTGTGAACTGTTCTATGTGGGTACTGGGAACTAAACTCAGGTCCTCTGGAAGAACAGCAACTGCTCAGAGCTGGGCCATCTGTCCAGCCTTGTCCCACCGTTAGGACTCTGAGTTGCCTCTCCCCTTAGTGCATCCTTGTGAGGGGGCGGTACTTTGCTGACTCCTGTATGGTTCTTAGGGTCCCATCTTTTGGTCATTCTGGTTTGCTCTTCTTGGTGGCTATGGAGCTTCCTGGCTAAGGAAGTTAATTTCATCTGATTGGGACATTTGCTTCAACTCTCCCTCTGCCCCTGCCCTTTCTTGTCTCTGGCCCTGTTGGCATGCTTGGGTTACTGCTTTATTCATCATTTTCCCTGTTCTTCATATTGGATGGTTCTACTGCTTTCTTAGTTTACGCTCTTTGGCTCGTCAGAGCCTGCCCACGTTGCAGCACACCAGCACTGTAGCCAGTTATTTTTGTATGAGACGGGAACTCTGTGAAGAGTCACAATGCAATGATTCTCCTGCCTCTGCCTCCTGAGTGTTGGGATTGCAGGCATGTAGCCAGCTATTAGGATGTACTTTAAAAATGTGTTTATTGAGATTTTCCATTGGCTAATTCATTGTCCCACATTTTTAAATTGATTTTTGTGTATATGAATGTTTTAGTTGCATGTACACCACACGTGTCTTTGGTGCCCATGGAGATTAAGAAGAGGGCATCGGATTCCCTGGACATAGTTACAGATGGTTGTGCACCATGTGGGTGCTGGAAATTGAACTTGGGACTATTGTAGGAACAACCAGCGCTATTAGCTACTAAGCCACCTCCCCAGCCCTGCACATTTTACTTTTTTTTTCTTGGAAGAGTACATTTTAATCTGTAAAAATAACAAATTGTCATCCACAACTGCACATTAAGATAATATATACTGTAGGCTTTGTCTATTCATTTTTTTCTGTTTATAAATGAACAATTTAAATTAAAAAAAATTAAACACTTCTTAAAATGTGGTTTCCTTTCATTGATTCTCTCTGTATGTAACAATGGGTTGAACACCGCAGGGCCTTGTATGGGTTAAACATCTGCTGTCACCGAGCCATTTCCAAGACCCTGGTCATATTTGTAATAGATTTGAGGTCTCTGGTAAGTTCAATATCTGTACCCACACAGATTTCTTTTGACTTTTTCCCTTTGAGGATGAGTTTTTCTTTGAATGTATGAGTTTTAGTTGAAAAAAGGGGGGGCATTAATATTAGTAATTAGAGGTTTTCAATTTTCCCATAGTTAAGTGGTTCTTTATTATTATTGCTGTTGTTAAGGTTAGCTCTTTTATAGCTCAGGCTGGCCTTGAATTTGCTGTCACCAAAGTAGACCTGAACTCTTGATCTTCATGTTACCACTTCCCGTACACTAGGTTTCTTTCTTGGCACCTTGACTCAGTCTACGGATTCTGTTTCCTGCTCTGCACACAACGTTCCCACCCTCTTCTGTTTTACAATAAAGCTGAGCTTCTTAAAACTACCCTGTGCCTAGTGGCCAGCCAACGATTTGGGCAGATATTCTGAGCCAGGTCCTCCTCTGTTGTCTGTCCGTGTGTCCCTATGAGGGTGCATAGTCAGTTTGAAGCCTGCCCTGGCTTGTGGTTTGGAGGAGGGCTCAGCTACTCTGCGTGGATGTATGGAGAACATAGCAAGACTTCCTGTGGCCGTCTCATTTTCCATTCTGACAACTGTGTGGCCGGGCTAGCTGGGCACTGGTCTTCCCTGCATGTTTACCAGTTACTACAGTTACTGCCAGTGCCACTGGGAATGGAATGTTATTTGGACTTCAGCTTCATTCAGGATCCCAGGTTAGAATGTTTTTAGGGCTGGGTGAAATCCCTGGGGTCCTGTCTTTCCTTTCTCTTGCATCCCAAGGAAAGCAAGCCTCACTCTAGAGGCTCTTGAGCCCTTCTGTGAAGGCAGCCAGGCTCAGTGGCACCTTCTGTGGAGATGCTACAGGGCTCGGTGTCACTTCTGCTCAGCTTTCATGTCTACTCAAAGCCTAGAGGATCCCTGGACCTTGAGGAATAATTCTCTGACAGTGTCCTATGAGAAAGGTACTTCTGAGTGATGATGGATCCCTAGTTTTCTAAGAAATGAACGGGTAGGGATGGTAAGATGGCTCAGTGGGTAAAAGTGCTTGCCACATAGCTTAATGCCCTCAGTTTGATCCTCTGACCTGACCCCACGGTGTCTTCTCACCTCCTCCCACATACCATGGCACCCTTGAGCCTTCCCTCCCACACAGCATATGAAAAACAACTGCTCTGAGAACTTGCTAGTAACGCCTGGCAATGGAGTCATGGTATCTAGACTTTCCAGAAAGTTGTTATAATCCACACTGTGCAGGTGAGGCATTGGGAGCTTTCCCAGGGATGGAAATGAAAAGCTCAGCTTAAGACTCACCTGGTCCAGTTTTGAGGCAGGGTCTTGCTTTGGCCTAGGACTGACCTGGAATTTGCTGTGCTCTTCTTGCTCGGCCTCCAGATTGCTGAGATTAGAGATGTGTGCCACCCTGCCCAGTTCTGTCTGCTCTCTGTGTAGTGGCTATCAAAGAGCCAGCTAGTCCAGGTAGAATGTTGTTAGTCTTTTCCTATTTCCAAGCCTGAGCTTTTGTGTGGTTTCAGACTCTCCTCATCTCTAGCAACCTTCCTGCTTCCTCTAGAATAATATCCAGTCATTCAGCCCCACTGACTAAGGTCTAGCCTGTCCACTTTCAGTTCCCACCTGGTGGAGCCCACTCTGGCTTCCCATCTTCCTGGGGTGGGGGCGCCGTTATTCTATCTTCTCACCACCTGCAGGGCACCTTCCTTTGGGAGACATGGCTCACTAGAGTACTGAGTTTATGAAGCTGTCCTAATACCAGTACTTGTTAACTGCCAAATAGGGTTTCCTGCCATGACAAGGCTGGATCCAGGATCAGAGAAACCCTAGTAGACACAAAGACAGCTTAGATGTCTGAGGCACATGAATTTTTGGAGTACAGAAAATAGCTGTCAGCCTGATATTTTTTTCAGTACCTGTCCAGGGAGACCCTGCTAACTCATATACAAGGGAGGTGAACTTGGACCCAGATTTTGTGGCACCCAGGACAGTGCTCCGTGTGTGTGTGTGTGTGTGTGTGTGTGTGTGTGTGTGTGTGTACAGGTCCTAGTCTAAACTTTCCCCCACACTGACCCACATTCAGATATCAGAGGCATCTAAGAGTAGAGCCCCTAGTTTCAGGTCTGACACCTGCTTGCTTTGTCCCTCACTCTCCCAGTGTCACTGAATAACTGCAGACACCAACCCTTCTGTTATGACAAGAGGCTTCCAGTCTTCCTTGCCCGTGCACTCATGCTCATTTGGGCCTCTGGGCTCTCTGCCTCCCCAGGGGGATCACAGGCAGTGCTGGCTAAGCACAGGGTCTGCTGAAAGACCACACCCTGGCCCTCAGCTGCAGACCAGGCCTCTGTGATGTTTACAGGGTGAGGCTGCAGGCAGAGAAGCAGCTCTCGCCGGGACTCTGTATCTCTCTACCTCTTGTTTTGAGATAGGTTCATATATAGACCAGGGTGGCCTAGATCTCACAATCCTCAACCCCTTGAATGCTAGATTATAGATTATAGGCATGGGCCACAAAGCCTAGCTCCAGCCTCTCTTCTTGCTCCTCTTTCTACAACACTGACTTAGGGGAGCCAATATATCTTAATATGTTATTCAAAAAAGTATCACCCCCTGCTTACAAACAAAACAATTCCCCCCAAACAAAACGGAGCTTCATAATCAGCCAAGACCCCCTACTACCCTGCTTTGCTGCCTCCATTCCTCGGGGGCATAGAGGTTGTTCTGAGGAACTGGGGATGGGGGAGTCAAGGACACACAATCATGACTTTCCTGTCCCCTCGTGCTCTAATGCTCAGACTTTAGAATACAGAAGGCCTAAAAAATCCTCAAGGATGAGGTGGTCCCAGAACTCATAATGCTGAGGACAGTGGAAGTCCTGTATGCTGTCAGGAAGCAGGGTTCAGAGTTTCCAAGATTTTTGGGTGGCTTTTCTCTGGGCTGGGACTCTGGAGCTGGTACCCACAAACAGGCTGAGTTCCTTCTTCTGAGGTCTTTCTTGTCCCTACCCTAAACTGATTCTCTTTTAGGGGAGTGACTTATTAGGACTCCCACCTGGATCTTGGCAGTAGAAATTCTATAGTAACACTCTATGGAAGAACAGCACTAGAGAATTTGTATTCAGCTGGAGGGAAGTGGAACACAGTTAGTGTTAGAACATACGGCAGGCCAAGGCCAGCACTGGTCAGCTATCCTGTTCTTATTCTGTTCATTCTTAGCAATTTCAGGAGACAAAGGCTAGCTAGTACTGTAGAGCCAAGGAGGGGCCTGTCGTTTCTCTGGCCCCTGTAGTCCTGCTGAAAGTGGGACCAGATAAAGGGTGGCTGGGCACGGATTGAAATGACAAACAGTGGCTCTTCTACAAATGTGGAGGTTTATTTCAACAAAACGTGAAAAGAGTGCATTGGACTGAAGCCCCTGCTCATTGGCGTGTGTGTCCATCGAATTCTCACTGACACAAGTGAAGGCTGCTTTGTGAACAAGTGGACAGATAATATGGCAATCTCAGTTCAAGCAAGTCTGGGTCAATACATCATTCATCCTCCTCCCTCAGTAACCTTGCATGTGTAATGGGCTGTGGGACTATCAGACTGCTCATGTGCTGTGGCTCTGACTTCTCCATATGAGATGCTCCAGTCCTGGGGATGGGGCAGCAGGGAAAAGGGAGTTATACAAGCACAGCCCACTTCACCTCTGAAGAAATGGCAGGACAGGCCTCCAGGAAGACAATTTTCATACCACCAGGGGTGTGTGGGATTGGATGTGCTGTAGCAAAAGTGGAGGCTGGAGACAAATCCCATCCTTACCTACCAGGTAAGCAGAGAACCAAGGGCCAGGGAGCTTCCTTCTGGACCGAGGATGCTCCCCACCTGATCCAGCCCTGGCCCTCCTGTTCCTTCCACCAGGGCTTGTGGGGGTGGGGCAATTTGCATCTATAGTCCCTTGGATGTCCATGTGCAATGTGGCACCACTGAGAAGGTCCTCTGGAATATCTGCTTGAGGTGCTCCTGAAGGGGAGGTCAGCTCTTTTCGTGGACTCCAGGTTAAGGCTCAGACTGAAGGACTCACTTGAATGGTTTCCATGGCAGGTGTCCTTCTCTTCCTTGATCTTCAGCAACAGGTATATTAGTCATAAAGCAGAAACTGGATGTTACACCAGCTCTAATCATCCCCATTCTTGCTTTAGGAACACAAATGCTGAACCATCAGCTGCTTTCTTGGGCAAATGGGTTGTTAAACTCTTCAGGCCACCCCTGAGGAGGACGTGTTGCTGACCATGGAGGGCCCAGAAAGTCTGGAAACACCAGCACCGAGACGGAACTGTAAGGTATCTTAAAGGCAGGTGAATTCTTGTTCCCTGGAAGCCTCCTAATTTCAGGAAGGCCAGTCTCTGGTGCTGAAAGCACAGGTACCATCAGGTGGGTGACCTGCCATACCTTCTGCCAGGAATAGGCATGGCCCCACAGTGACAACCTGTCCCCAGAAGAGACTTCTCCTGTCTTGAACTCTCCCCTATCACCAACAGGAAAGAGCCTCTTCTTAGCTCACCCCTCAGGCTCCTGCACTGCCTGCCTGCCTGCCTCCATCCACCCACAGAGGCTAGGGCCCTGACACACAGGCCTTTAGCTCCTAGGTATAGTCACTATGTGACTACACAATGATAAGGAAGGTGGTGGCAGGTTGACTATCTCCCCAGAGATACTGAGACGCCACTAAGGTGGTCGAGAGTGTTTGACTAGGAACAATGACATGGTCTGGGTTTGAGCCTGCCTGTTGGATCATGGCTTTGCCCTCATCCCTATGTTCTCACAGGCCTGTGACAGATTTTCTGCTCTGACATTTCTCATAGTTATCTTGCTGTGGTGAGATGGGACTGTGCCTCTCCAGTGCCTGGTATGTGCTTGGCTGCACGTGGGGTAGTGATCGATGGACTTCTGTCTCCTCCTTCCTTAGCCCCAGCCCTCCCCTGCTGCCTGTGGCTGTGGCTCACGGGGCGGGGGCTGCAGACACTTGGACACTGTTCACATGACCCTATATTGGCGCAGACAGGACAGGAGGGCAGTCCTGCTTTAGTCTAGTAAGACCTCATGGTACAGGCATGTACCTTTCATTGCCTTCTCAGTCCTGTGCATGGAAAGAGGACTGTCATCACAGCTGGGCTAATAAATACTGAATCGGGTATGTGTGACTGGGCTTTGTGATCCTATAGCCCAGGATGTCATGCAGAGCCTGAAACACTCAAGGGGAAGCAAATGCCACTGACTCCAGTCCCAGGCCTCCGGTGCCTTCTCATTACAACGGTCTCAGATGGGAGAGGCAGCCCTAGCTCTCTGCTCCGGAGACAGGGCAGGGATGGGTGGGAAGCTCCTCCTACGTGGAAGGGGAGTCCATAGTGGAGAGGATCCTTACAACTTCTGCTCGCTGAGTGGGTGAGATGTGCTGGGTCATATGGACGATGGAATCCATGGCAACTTCTGGATTGGCCTGCACCAAGCTGGAGAGAAGATTAGGGATCGTGAGGAAAAGATATGTAGAAGAGTCCTGACTGGCCTGCTTAAAGAACTGCCAGACAGGTACACTAACAGGGCAGGCACTGTACACACTGTACTCACCACGTCATGGACTTCCCTTTGTTCAAATGTAGCTTGGGAGCTAGGGAGCAGTATAAACTGAACTAGAAAACAGCTTTCTATGTTAGAAAATAATGAGCAATTAAAAAATAACCCCCCAAAGAAAAAATGACGGGGACACACTGACAGTGGTGCTGGCACGAGGGGCACCTCCTAGACACACAGAATAGTGGTGCCAAATGTCCCCAAAGCAAACTATAAAATAAGGTTAGTAGGAATAGTCTCCATCAATAATGAATATAGAAATGTATCAGGGAAGACAGGAGCTCGTGCTTGCAGAGTTTGAGTGAAGTATAACTGTGGGAGGCAGAGTCCAGATCAAGTAGCAGCTTGGCTAGGCAATGGAATTTTAACATCAGGGGTCAGATGATCTTTGGGTGCCTTTCAGTGGGGTAGCCAGAATATTGCATGTATGACAATATGGCCATAATGCAGAACTTGAATCACAAAGAAACATCAGATAACCTAAAATAAGAATGTTCTACAAATGGAAAACTGGAGGCTGGAGAGATGGCTCAGTGGTTAGAGCACTGACTGCTCAGCTAAAAGTCCTGGGTTCAAATCCCAGCAACCACATGGTGGCTCCCAACTGTCTGTGATGGGATCTGGTGTGTTCTAAAGACAGCATCGGTGTACTTACATACATACATTAAATAAATGAAACAAACAGAAGACCAGGGCACGGCAGTGCAGAGGGTTCCCACTTGCTCCAGCACGGAGCACAACCACAATCATGGGAACTCCATAAGAGCATTTAATCAGTAGCCTGCTAAAGGTGACCACTTTACTGCAGCCACCTAGAGAATGTTCTGTCCTTAGAGAGCCAGCATCCAATGTAAGGTAAACACATAAACAGGAGAACTGCTACTTCCAACTCTTACTTTTATGACTTTTTTCTAAGTAATATATTTCCAAACAGTTTTACGGACACCTCCCCAGGAGATGCCCGCTTTCCCTCCTTCTAGAATCATCTACTTGGTTTGAATATCTGTACCTAGAGTGAACGCAGGAGTAAAAGGGTCCTGACACAGGAAGCTGTGTCTCAGGGCTGTGTCTGTATCTGTGGGTCAACTACAACAGTTCCATGCAGGGGAACCACAGAGATCAGGGCAGCATTATCTCATAGTTTATTCTAAACTTTTTAGAGAAGTTAGCCCCCAGCCTTGAGGACCCTCCTGGTGGCCTCACCTGCGGATCTGCTTGAGGACATAGTCCCTGCTGATGTATTTGATGTTCTCCTCTATCACGGAGCGGACGCCATCTTCCTCTGTCAGTTGCTTCTCCAGCCACTCCACCAGGTCCTTATTATTGTCCCAGACGTAAGCCTGCAAACATGTGAGTCTTGGTCAAACCCCAGGGACCAGGCCCAAACACCCAACTGTCTAGTATCCCAGAAACTTTCTTGATGTACAGGCGCTGTTCACCATTCTCCTTTTCTGTGTGGCTGGATGTGGAGAGGACAGGTTCCCGGTGGGAAGCTGCCTTCATCTGTCTGTCTTCCTTCGACTTCCAGATGCTCACACGGGAGTCTGTCCTGTGAGGCTCTCATCTACTGTTCTACAACAGGTCTGTGTGGAGCAGGGTACTCGGTGTGACCAGGGGGGAAAGGTATGTATATGGCTGTTTCTTTTTGAAGGAGCAGAGACACTGATCCTCAATGGCTATTCCAGTCCTAGCAAGATGTGGCAGACAGGGCTTCAACTGTGCCTTAGACCTCTAGCTGGGGAAGCCTGCTGTGCCTGGTAAAGACACTTAGGAGCAAGGCTTAGAGGACAACACACAATACAACTTGACTGCTGATACGGGAGAAGTCTTAGTGCTACGGTACTGCTGCCAAGCCAGAGAGCCACCCCACTTCATGAGCTCTGAGAACACGTCGGAGGGTCAGGAAGCCTGAAGCCCTCAGAGCCTCACAGCCCACCCCTCACCTCCTTTCAAGATCATTTAGCTGAGTATTTGTGAGGCAGCTGACTACATAATAACTCAGGAGTGTGTTAGAAGCCTAATAGCCTTCTCCTGGCTCTCTTCTCTCATTTCTTTACAAATCATTTAGGAATCGTTTTGTTAATGGTTTCCGGAAAACCAAGTACCACCATTAGGGCTCATTCATATTTATGTCATTTTGTTTGGGTAATTAACCACAAAGCTCGTCATTTAAAGGTGCGCTACCCTTTTCTGTTATCACTAACGAAGTCAAAGTCAGAATGACAATGAGTTTGGCGCTGTAATTTAATAGGTGGGCACCGAAGGGACTCTGAGGCTTATGTTGTGGCTTCAGGAAACCCAGATACAAGCAAAGCCACAAAAACCACAGCTGCAACCTCAGGGCCTACCCAGTGTAGACTGAACATTCTAAGCAGCAGCATCTGGCACTAGAGGACACTGGGTTGTCTTCTAACAGATACCATGCTTTAAAAGTACCATTTATTGCTAGGTGTGGTGGTGCACACTTCATCCCAGCACCTGTAAGGCTAAGTGAGGCGGGAGGATAGAGGGTTAAGGCCAGCCTGGGCTACACTGAGACAAGGGTACTTAGTGAGACTATGGTGTCCTTTCAGACTCTATCTTCCCCTGACTGAGCTGGTGAGCTGGCTGTTTACTGTGGCTGGATGGCACGTTCCGTTCCTAGGACTAAGGAGCAGTAAAGCCTTTTCCGCAGTCTGTCTCCCTCTTTTCCGGGCTCCAGATTTGCTCACTGTGGGCATATCCGATGGAAGTCAGCTTTCCTCACAGAACGAGCTGGGAACTCCCTTCCTCTGTGTAACTCCTCTGAGTGTCTGCAACAGGGAAAACTGCAGCAGACTCTGCTGAGCAGGAGGCGCCTTGCTCATGTGGTCCGGCTTATAGCTGGCCCCAGATGAGTGAACACGCGTGGACTCTAGCCACTGCCACCTTTATAAACCTGGCCATTTCCTCAGTGGTGATGACAAGTTCTCTGTGGCTTGAGGACTGTACACCTTCCCCAACTTAGGAGGATTTGGTGGAGAGAGGTGCAAGAAAATAAAACAATAGCAGCTTTAGCTTCAGAAGGAAACCAAACAAAACCCAACTAGATTCACTCAGGAGTCCCAACGCCTTTAGTTTAGGAGAATATTTAATACTCTTATTAATCATTTTTAATCCGTTTGCTTTTAATTAAGAAACAGCATGATGCTTTGCTATCAACATATGCCAGGGAGCAGATTAATTGTGGCTTAAGATAACTCTCCTTGATTGGTGTAATGCATTAGCTAACGAGATGCCAGCTTCTAACGATGCTCACACACACTACAGTGGGGAAAGTCAGCTACCCTCTAGAGTAAACACTCCTGCTTCCCCTCCCGCAGCCATAAGCTACCGTAGGTGCTTCCACATTTTATAACAGTTCCCAGGCAGAACTACAGCACCACATTCCAAACTTTTAGATGCTTAAAAATATGGGCCCTGTGTATAAAACACACTGTTTATTCAGAACACAACTGGATGATGCCACTAAGTCAGAAGGCCAAAGTACATGAAGATAGAGACTCTGTGTTCTAACCAACTGTGTTGTTAACAAAAAGAAACAAATTTGCATTTTCTCAATGCTGTTTTGTCTGAATCAGTTTGGGAGGGTTTGCCATACTCTCTGCTCTGAGCTATTCTGTTCCACTTAGGGAAAGCAAGCTGCCTTCAAGAAGTTATGAGATGCACCATTCCAGTCATGAGGAAGGACAGGCCACCTCTGTTCCATGGGGGAAAAGTCATTATCATGTTCTTCCTTAGAATTATAAAAATGTAACTATCTACTATGGATTTTAAACAAGTATGAAATGCTGGCTACTAGCCTCATGACAGCCCGGGACCCACTTGTCTGACATCCTAGCCAGAGCATTTTAATATCAATAAAATATCAATAATTAAACATCACAACACTTGCTTGTCTTACAATATACGTTCAACAGACACTCTTTCTGCACCAATGGATAAGTATCTCAGGCACCACTCAGCCCCACTAATTATATGTAATAATTAGTCTAGCTTACAAAATCTAAATGACCTGTTTGAAAAGGTTCATTTCTAATGCACCGGACAGCTGTTAAGCTCTCCCTAAGCAATGGTAGAACAGGGCCAGGGAGTGACTAGGGCACAAGCTGGTGGCTGTGAGCCCTGACTACCTACCACGCCTACAAAGGACTCCACTGTGGGCTGCTTCAGAGATGCTTCCAGCTGGAGAGATGCCTAGGAGCCATCTGACCTGCTGTGTAGGAGGGGTGTGGGGGATGATGAGGGAGATATGCACATTCTAGAAAGATTGTTTTCAAGGTTGTGACCTTGCAAGGCCATTTCTTTCAGAGGCCTTGGAGAACACCACAGAAAGATCATGTAAGCAGTGGCTTGCTAGATTCCACGGCTGGGCCAGGCAATTTCCTGCCATCTTGCCCTCACCTCATCCCTCCCTGGTACAGTGAACTATCTATAGGTTGCTTGAGGCAACAGAGACCTATCATATCAACACAAGATCACATTCCATTTGGAAATCCAGAATAAGAGGAAGCAGGTAACTCTGGACAATTAGAATAAATTAGGGCACCAAGCCCTGAGGGCACTACTGTGAGCCAAGCAATCCTTCCAAGGTATGTCAGTACGACCAAGTCTCATGCTTTAACTCTCTCTCTCTCTCTC
>JADRCD010194192.1:7325-28876 GCA_019843815.1 Montemys delectorum | reverse complement strand
GTGGGCTTCTGGCTAGTTCTGCCTCAGAGAGTCACCGGAGAGAAAATACCTTCTTATTTTCTTGTGCAACTATATGAATTATCATTGTAAGGGAAATGCACATGTCCAGGATAATGTTTCCAAAAGTGAAAGGCTTTTTGACAGATCTGACATAATGAATACATCTTTCATCCAAGGGCTTATCCACTAATGATTCTCTTATGCATAGCAGCCATCACTGTCTCTGCCATGCCTACTTCTTGATGATTCTGCCTTGATATTACCTATAACAGTTATTTTCAACCTGTGAGTAGTGACCCTTCGGGGTTAATTGACTCTTTCATAAGGGTCACCTAAGACTACCATAAACACATATTTCTGATAGTATTAGTAACTGTTATATCACTCCCATTGCAATCTACAGATGTGTCTACCGCATTAACTTACAAGTATATTAAAAGGTCATATGATTAAAAAGATGGAGATTCACTGTCTTAGAACATTTAGCTCCTGGACATTCAATTTAAGGACATGTGTGTTCTTAATTGTAATATTCTACTCATAAATGCATTCCTGTGGATTTCAAGTGATGAATATTCTTCCACAAAGGCAACTTAGAAAAGAGTGCAACATTGAAAGGAAGAGTACATGGAAAGATAATTTACTTCAGGACCAGTGATCATGAAAATGACAAAACATGATGCTTGGCAGATAGAATCTTGATTTGTACTCCATAACAACAGAAAACATACAGAAAATAGATGTACTGTATCTTCTAGGTAGCATAAAATGACATTTGAACCAAGAGTCAGGTACTGTATTCTAGTGTGATGGCTAATCAAACTCCATTTAATGTTAGACATCCATCTTAGTACCCACTAGCCATGTGTCCCTGACTCTAGTCCTTGAATGATAAGTCGCCAGTAATAACTGTGAGTAGAAGTGTTTTGCAGCAGTTATACATTTGCTCTGTTTGTGCCTCTTAACTGCTGAGGTTTGAAAAGGCCTTAGATTGTGGCCATTTTCCTTGCCACATTAAATGTCATTCCATGCTCTCTGTAGGCATGTTGACAAATATTCTTGTATCATTTTCATGTTTTTATTTCTTAATGTGGTTTTGCATTGTCCATGATAGAATTGTATTGATTTTAGCTCTTAATTTTTGTAACCTTGGTGTGAAATTTCAATTTGAATTCCAGCCTATATTGCTGAGACAGAAACTCAGAGACCAGCAAGAAGAATGAATGCTTCTCTGGTAAATGCTCCCCAGGTCAGTGTCCTGACTGCATTTCTTTGAAAATTCTTTTTATTATTTAAACTCTTCAAGATGTTGGTTCTTTACCTATGAATGAACACTATCTAAAGTGTTCATTTTCTATGGTTTAATCTTTGTTCTTCTCCAATAATCAAAATTAACTCTTTAGATCTTTCACTCCTAATAGGACTAGCATAGCCTTGCCCGATTATGTTTTCACTGGATGTTATACTGTGAGTACATAAATTGCCAAGCACTGAAGATCTGCAGTTCTGAAAGATAATGCACTGTAAATGATCTTCAAAAATATATTTATGACCAATTTCATCATTAGATGGACCTGCATCCTTCAATATTAGTAGGGAAGGAAGGTCTCCTGTGCCATATAAATTGCATTTCAAGAATGGTCATGTTTTCAGAAATAACCTTGTGAATTTGTGTCTGGAGATACATGTACAGTGACATCACTGAGCAATATATGGAAGGGTAGAATTTATTGAAGAGTAGAATTAGAATATACTCACTGTCTTGAATTCTAATGGTAAATATTTCCGGTCCCTACAGGAACAGATGATGGAAGGAATATGTGGCTTTCTCTTGCAATAACATAGATGTGTTCTAAGGTTGATGCAGATTTTAGTAATCTGGTATCTCATTTTGGCATTTTATGTCACACAGTGGCAATGGTTTTGTTTTGACACTTGAAATCTCTCTTGGGAGAAGTACTGCCAAGTCTCAGTGTATGTGGTGGTTTGAATATGCTTGTCCCAGGGATTGGCCTTGTCAGAGTACGTGTGGCCTTGTCAGAGGAAGTGTGTTACTGTGGAGAGTGGGCCTTGATACTCTTCTCCTGGCTACCTGAAGCCAGTTTGCTACTGGATTCCTTTGGATGAATATATAGAACTCTTAACCTCCTCCAGTGCTGTCTTAGTTAGGGTTTTACTGCTGGCAACAGACACCATGACCAAGGCAACTCTTATAAGGACAATATTTAATTGTGGCTGGCTTACAGGTTTAGAGGTTCAGTTCATTATCATCAAGGCAGGAACATGGCAGCATCCAGGCAGGTGTAGTGCAGGAGGAGCTAAGAATTCTACATCTTAATCTGAAGGCTGCTTGCAAAATACTCACTTCCAGGCAGCTAAGACTAGGTTATTAAAGCCCATACCCACAATGACAGACCTACTCTAACAAGGCTACACCTCCTAATAGTGCCACTCCCTGGCCTAAGCATCTATAAACCATCACAAGCTCTTTGCCTGCCTTGACTCTTGACATGGTTCCCACCATGATGATAATGACGGAACTTCAGAACCTGTAAGCCAGCCCCAATTAAATATTGTTCTTTATAAGAGTCGCACCTGGCAGTGGTGGCAGATGCCTTTAATCCCAGCACTTGGGAGGCAGAGGCAGGCGGATTTCTGAGTTCAAGACCAGCCTGGTCTGGTCTAGAGAGTGAATTCCAGGACAGCCAGGGCTATACAGAGAAACCCTGTCTCTGGAAAAAAGAAAGAAAGAGAGAAAGAGAGAGAGAGAGAGAGAGAGAGAGAGAGAGAGAGAAAGAAAGAAAGAGAGAAAGAGAGAAAGAGAAAGAAAAGAGTTGCCTTTGTTTTTGGTATCTCTTCACATCAATAAAACCCTAAGAGAATGAGGAAAGATATCAGGATATAAGTGGTTATTTTCTTTTTCTCTTTGTTTTCATTTTTTTGTAAGTTGTATAAACACTACTATCTCTACGTTTGTAGTGCAGCTCATAGAATATATTAGTAAAAATTTTCTGGAGAGTCTTGCCTTGGTCTTGTGGAAAAGTCATCAATTTCAAGCATGAATGAATGTTCCCTACTATATTGTTCTCTCTTTTTTCTTTAGCAGAAAGAGTGTTCCATCTACCCTATGTTTTCCTCTCTCCCAAGCTATGTATTACATAGGGAACAAAATCTGAAGGGTTGCGGTGATGTATCTTTGTAGTAATATTTCATTTTAAGTATGTAAGTGGTTATCTGCATATTTTTATGATACATTATGCCCCTGAATCCCTGAGTTCAGCATGAAGTGCTGGGGACTGAAGTCACACATGGCAGTGAGCTGCAATGTATATGGAAAGATAAAAATATATTTAATATTTCAAGACTCAAATTTTCAATTATGTCAGTCTCATGATCAATAATGTTTTTTAAATTTCCTGAATAATTAGTATAATTCTTTCTCAATTAAAAAACTTGATTAGATCAAATAAAAAGATTTTACTTCATCTTAATGCATTGTTCCTTCTGCCATTTATTTACACATATAGTAATTATTCATAGTCAAAGACCATATTGAATTTATGAAATTGTTAATAGCTTTACTACATATGGCAATGATGAGAAAATTTAAATAATTTTAATGCTGTCTAATACTATTTTTCTATTTATTATTCAGAATATAGTCTATTAATATTTTAGAGAGCTTCCTTTATTAAAATTCAAATTGAATTTTCTTTTATGTATGTTGGTACATTTGCATGAATGTTTGTACATGTCCTGTGTATCCCTCCTGCCTGTAGAGTTCAGAAGAGAGCATTTGGATTTCAAAGAATTGGGATTAAAAATCTGTTGTGTAGTTCCATGTAGGTGTTCGGAAACAACTTTGGACTTTAAAACCTAAATTTCAGACAGAATTTGAGATGAAGGATGGTGGCATATCCTTTATCTGTGGCTTAGATTGTAGAAAACATCAGAAAATTCCTGTAGTGGAGGAATATTATTAATGTAAAGAATGTAGTATTTCATTCTATACATTGTCAGTATAAGAGCCTCAATGCATTACTTCTAACACATTTTTTTCAATGTTTGTGGATGTTTTTCATGACATATTTGCCATGACTCATCCCAAATTTTTTCATACTCTTTAAGTCTTTTCTATCTAGGAAAACATTTGTGTCCAGTAGCACTTGGTAAACAGGTATTTTTCCATCACAGGTTGTGTTATCATTCAAGGATGTGGCTGTGGATTTCTCACAGGATGAATGGAAATATCTTGACTGTGCTCAGAGGGCAATGTATGTGGATGTGATGTTGGAAAACTACAACAATCTATTTTTTGTGGGTAAGAATAGTCTTCTTGTAGAATTTGTGATTCATTCATTGAATTTATCTACTGTTTGTTTATGTAAACTCTCTGAAATGTCTAGAGACTTCCAGAATAAGGGTAACTCTGCTTATCAACCAAATTTTTTCATTGTCTTTCTTTTATATTTCTCTCCATTCTTTGGAAAAGGAACAGGTGTTATATTCTGTGTAATCTCTCCAAACTGTGTATGTTCTTTCAATCAAAACTTCCCAGTTGAAAAGAATTTAATATTGACAGCAAGAAAATATATTACCATGTACATATTAATTGGATTATTTTAATTTTATTATTGTTTTTAGGTATTTATTTACTTAAAAATTTTAAAAATGCAGAATATTTTAAATAGAGAAAGATCTGTTGGTTGATAGAATTTTTTTGTAGCTTATTTATTTACTTTTTGACCTGTCATCTCTATGTTTAGTACTAATACAACATAGTTTCTTTTTGGTTTTTCTTTGTCTTTTTATTACCTTTATTTTTTTAAAATACAGTTGTTACCTCCTTCTCAGTCCACCCTCCCATAGTTCCTCATCCCATTCCTCCTCCTCACTGTCTCCAAGAGGATATCCCCCTCCAGCCCTTGCCACTCTCTGTGGCCTCAAGTGTCTTGAGGGTTTCGTACATCTGAGATCTCTCAGACATGGAGCCACCAACCAGATAACATACACAAGCTGCTCCAAGGCCCATGACATATATACAGCAGAGGAATGCCTGGTCTGGCCTCAGTGGGAGAAGAGGCACAACATGGTTTTTATATCATGACTTTCTTGCCAATATGGATTATATAATGAATTCCTAGCTGACCAGAGCTACACAGTGTCACTAGGTCAGAACACATAAAGAAAAAAATAGAGAAGCTTTGTTTATATGCTCCTTTAGTGAGCTCCTTTTTCAAAGTTCTTTACTGCTCGATCACCTATTCACCCTACATTCTGCAAAGTACTGTGTTAAGTAAAAATTAGAAGGCTATGTATATTTCCAGTCATTTTATATAGAAGAGATTTGTGGATCTTCTAAGTATCCATATAATGACTGTTAAAGAAGAAAGACCTCTCTTGAGATCCCTATCCTTCAGAATGGCTAATTTACCTTAGAAATCTTCAACAAACACAGGATAGTCTCTTACTCATCAAATGATCCTTGTTATCTCTAATTGTACTTTTTTTTCAGAGAGTCATCGCTTATCTCATAAATATGAGAACATCTTGGAATCATCATACATAAACAGACATGGTTCTCTGAACACCAAAGAACCTTGCAGAAGTAAAAATTGTGTAAACTGTTTAAAGTTATGCTCTATCATTAGTCTTTATCAAGGAATCGACATAGGACAAAAAGAATATGGCACAGAGCTTGATGAGGTTTTTGACACTAAACATGAACTCTCGCTTAAACAAACCAATAGTGGAAATAAACCTTACAAATGCAGTAAATGTGACAAATGCTTCACCCACAAAGGAGATCTTTGGAGTCATCAGAGAATTCATTCAGGAGAGAAACCTTACAAATGTAGTAAGTGTGACAAATGCTTTACCAAGAAATCCCAGCTTACAGTTCATCAAAGAATACATACAGGAGAGAAACCTTACAAATGTAGTGAATGTGACAAATCTTTTACCCAAAAAGGTGGTCTTAGTGTTCATCAGAGTTATCATACAGGAAAGAGACCTTATAAATGTAATGAATGTGGGAAATGCTTCATTCAAGGTGGCAATCTTAAAAGACATCAGAGAATTCATACAGGGGAGAAACCTTACAGATGTAGTGAATGTGGCAAATGCTTTACCCACAAAGATGGTCTTAGAAGTCATCAAGTAATTCACACAGGAGGGAAACCTTACAAATGTTCTGAATGTATCAAATCTTTTAGCCGGAAACGCTATCTTATAATTCATCAGAGAATTCATATGGGAGAGAAACCTTATAAATGTACTGAATGTGCCAAATGCTTTACAAGCAAAGGAAATCTTGTTATTCATCATCGAATTCATACAGGAGAGAAACCTTACAAATGTAATGAATGTGAAAAATGCTTTACAGTCAAAAGAGACCTTGGAATTCATCAACGAATTCATACAGGAGTTCAACCTTACAAATGTAGTGAATGTGAAAAATGCTTTACTTTTAAAAGTGACCTTGGAATTCATCAACGAATTCATACAGGAGTTAAACCTTACAAATGTAGTGAATGTATCAAATCTTTTAGACGGAAAGGCAGTCTTAGAACACATCAGAGAATTCATACAGGAGAGAAACCTTACAAATGTAGTGAATGTAACAAATGTTTCACCCAGAAAGACAGTCTTAGAAGACATCAGAGAATTCATACAGGAGAGAAACCTTACAAATGTAGTGAATGTGACAAATGTTTCACCCAGAAAGGCGATCTTAGAAATCATCAGAGAATTCATACAGGAGAGAAACCTTATAAGTGTAGTGAATGTGACAAATGCTTTACCCTGAAAAGTGAGCTTAGAATTCATCAGCGAATTCCTATAGGAGGTAAACTATACAGTTGTAGCAAATGTGACAAATGCTTTACCCAGAAATGCAGTCTTAGTATTCATCAGAGAACACATGCAGCAGAGAAACTATAAATATGGTGAATGTGATAAATTCTTTACCCAAAAATGTAATCTTAACACTCATCAGAGAATGCATACAGTAGAGGAATATTACAAATGAGGTGAATGAGACAAATCCTTTACAAAGAAAAATAATTTTAAAAGTCATCAGAGAGTATATACAGGAGAAGAACTTACAAATATAGTAAATGTTTAAATCCTTCACTGTCAGCTTATCTCTTAGAAGTTATCAGAGAACACATAGAGGAGAGAAACCATACAGAAACTATGTATAAGGAAAGTTCTTTTGCAGAATCTCAGGTCTAAAAAATTATCTTGTAATTCATGGTGGAGAAAAAGTTTCCACTTTGAAACAGTGTGGTATGTGCTTTATGCAAGTGATATTTTTGTGGTGCTTCAGGCTCTACACTAGAGAAATGTTATGAACATAAGAAACTTGTGAAAACCTTTGTGTAAATGTTCAAATCTTATTAACTATCAAGCACTTATGCTAAGAGAACGTCCCAAAATGTGACAATGAAAGAAATTTTTCTTTAAATCTTTTTACTTGTTCTTAATAAAATCCAAGTGAGGATGCCAAAAAAATGTGATATTCTATAACAGTTCCTTGGAGACTGAAATATTCATTGCAAAGGAAATTACCCACTGATTAACATTGGTAATACTCCTCTCAAAACAATGCCACCAATAGCTTTCTGTATGTCTAATTCAAATGAAAAAACTCAGAGAAATTATACTTCTTAAAAGAGGATATGACAAACTAAGCCACCAAAATAGGATGTTCTTTATCCTGTAGATGTGCTTACACATATGCAGTTTCCTTTAAATGTCCAGTATTAATAATCTGTGTCATATGCTGGGTTCAAATTTCAGGATAGCAACTATGTTTTAATCCTTTGACATTGACCACTAACTCCTTGCCCATATTCCTGTGTGTAACTCCAATAAATCTCATTGATTCAACAAGATGGACTTGTTTGTTTTCAGTCTCCACTTTGGATGGGTAGATGAGTATATATGTTGCATTTCCATAGAAACTGTCTCTCATGAAACAGAGCTGAATCCACTAAGATTTTCTGCAAACTTGAAACATAACAGTAATACTAGAGCAGTGTTTTTCATCCTGTGAAAACCCTCCTTTGGAGTGGAATGATCTTTTCATGTACATTGCTCAAGACCATAGGAAAACACCTATTTTCAATGGTCTTAGGAATGAGACATCATTCCTTTGTCTCCAGGTTTGTTTGCCTGCATACGAATACATTGAGTTGTGTGACAACTACTGTACTAGAGAGAATGCATTTGTGTTAACTAAAATATGGAAGATTATGTTCAATGCTCCAGGCTTACTGCCATAGTAGTACTAGGTAACGTTACAGTGGCTTCACACTGACAGAATGTAGAGTCTTTGGGAGCCTGAGTGGAAAGCCCCTTCTCTTCCTGGGAATTCAAATAAAATAGAACTACCAAAGAACAAGTGAAAATTTTCATATTTGTCAGTGACAGGCATCACTGGGCTGTGTTTTTGTGTTGATCTTCACTTATACTAATAGATCTTGATTCAACCCAAATCCAATAACCTCAGAACACTAGTTCCCATGGGCAAATACTACAGACCATTGTGGTGTCCTCCTGTTCCGTTGTACCTTAATACTATACTCTATATACTACACAGAATGAGTTAGGTTTGTTGTTTTTGTTAAATAATTCACAGAATGCTAATATTATATACACTCCAGATCACTTATTGTGGAACAAAACTTAGTAACTGGCTTTACAAATATATTTTCTTCATCTTAATTTCATGTATGAGTATATCCTTACAAATATGAGATTATGAAGTTTTGAAAAACTAATCTATGAATAGTACATGTTCATTAAAAGTTTAGAAATCCCAAATAGGTTCTGGAAATTCATTTTTTAGAACGGAAAAACAAGGAGAAAGTCTTCCCTCCAAACCAAAGCATTATATTACAATATTGATAATAAATTCAGAAAGACTTAGAAAACTTGGACCTTTGGGCAAAGTGTTATCAAAGTGGTTATGTTAATAGTGAACAAAGTCATATAATTACATAATTTTTTTGCTGATTTTCAAAGAATGAGGAGCAGGGTGGTGGTGGCACATGCCTTTAATCCCAGCACTTGGGAGGCAGAGGCAGGTGGATTTCTGAGTTTGAAGCCAGCCTGGTCTACAGAGTGAGATCCAGGACAGCCAGAGCTATACAGAGAATCCCTGTCTCCAAAATACCAAAAGAAAAAGAAAAAAAAGAAAAGTATTACAAGTATTGAAGGTGGTCTCTGGGAGGAGTTGGGTTACAAAAGGGAAACAAGAATGTGACATAATTTTATTTACTTACGTTTTTAAATCTTAAAAAATTCATATAAATTGAAATCATGTATCTTTTTTCATCATCATGCAATAAAACTTAAATCAATAAAAAATATTATGTTGAAAAAAATGCAGAAAAAAAAATACAGTATCCTCTAAAACTTGATCCAGGAAATAGCAGTATTGAGAGAATTACTAGGAAGACAGATACTTATTTATGGTGTAATTGAAATGACACTTAAAGGCCATCTTTATCCTTCCCTCACAGATATCCAATATTAAGAGTCAAATATCAAATTACTTGATTGGCAACGTGAGTTTGTGGAAGACAATTCAGAAATTCTGAATTCTGTAAGGAAATAAGAAGTCGGTCATCATCCCATTGTCAATAGCCTATAGCAGAATCCATCCTCCATGTTCCCCAAAGCATCATGAAATAGTTAGCTACCCTCACACAAATTTGTCATCCAGAAGCCACTTTAAAGGTGGTTTTAGATTAAAACAGATAATTTACTTTAAAAAATGCAGTGATAAATGCAGAGACTCCAAGTTACAGTTATACGATGTGTTTAGTTCTGGACACACTTGAGGAAGAACGGGGAAGGAAATAGGAATATAGAGGGAAAGGCCATGACATGTTGTCCTCCTGACTCCATACAGCTATTTAACTCAGTAATCCAGAGCAATTGTACTTACCTTCTGGGGCCTCACTCTACACTGTCCTTAGCAACAGTCTAGAAAAGGCCATGTTCATGGATTCCTACATTTTGTCTCTCAGCTGTTATCTATGAGAGAGTGTATATCATTAGTTTAGAGACTGTGTATCATTAGTTGTGAGTACTCTGATGTGCCAACTAGGCTCTAACATACAGCAAGAAAATCATCATCTTAAAGATGCCTCTGGTTAATGTTGGTAGATCACAAAACAAAAAGAATGGGCATGGGCATGATAGAGAGATTAGTTGGGAGTTTAGACCAGGTTAAAAAGAGATGTAGAAAGTGAGATGTGGATCCAAGAAAGTTATATATATTTGAAATGTAAAAAGGAACAAAGAAAGAAACAAAGAAATTCAACAGATAACCAGATCAGTCTATTAGATCATTTTTGGGGGGTGGGAAGGGTGCAGTATCTTATTTGGTTTTATAACAAATAATACTTACAGAGTCTGGATGCCTACACTCTTCCTCTACTTTGGAGTACTTTAAGTACGCTTTGTGTTTATTCTTTGACATTATTACAGAACTCTGAAGTGAACCTAACTGGTCCTTATCTTTTGTGGGAGTGCTTGTTGCCACTTATAGGCAAATTTTTTCTATAACTCAAAATATTTATTTCATGTTGGTTTACTTTGTCTATGTGGTATGTATCCAACTATTCATCCATTTAGAGTTTCCAATGTACTGCAATAGACACCGTTAAGTCAGTATCACATAAGATCTACATTGTTTTACTAATTATGCTCTGTAGTTTGACTGGGTTCTTCTGAAGACATGATAACAAAAGGTATGTACATATAGATACTGTTCCTTGTTGGATTGTGAGTTAGAGCAGTAACTTTGCAATCAATCTATTCCTTCAAAAAAAAAAAAAACCATAATGACTAGATGACAAATGTAGAGGACAGTTTCTTTATACCTTTTCTGTCGAGAAGAGATCAAAAACTGTTCACCCAGGAGGGCAAACTAGTGAGAGTACAAAGTGTTGAAACCAAGAAAGATAATCACAATAACCTATGAGTTTTTGTTTGTTTATGGTTTATTTTGTTTTGTTTATTTATGGTTGCTTTGTTTTTTAATTTATATAGCTGCTCTGCATTCATGTATATGTGTAAACCAACTATACATAAGTCTTGTGTGTACAGAGTGCAGAACAGGACATTCTGTCCCCTGGAAATGAAGGCAGAGATGCCCATGTATTTCCATGTTTATTTGCATTTTGGCAGTTTTCTCTCAGATAAAGACATTCATTCTATATGTCAGTTCACTAGGAAAGGAAGTTAGCAGCCCCAAATCCTTTCCTGTTGTGGATGGGCCTGGTGCTGTTTATATTTTGATCCAAATTTTGCTCTTCTGGGAGGGACTACAGACAAGAAGTGAGTCATTTACTCACTTGACTTCTTCTGAAACACACACACACACACCACACACACACCGTACACACACCACACACACACACACACCACATAGACACACACACACCACACACTCACACACATGCTGCTGCTGCTATCTGACAGGTAAATAAAACCTAAAGTGCAATGTCTTTAGACACTTTTTTTAAACATGTAGGAAAAGACAAACCTTTGTGTTCAGTGGCCTTGAGAAGGACCAGGTTCTAAGAAAAGTACTGACTAGTGGTTTCTAAATTCAACAGAAATGTGAAGTTTCTTCATACTGTGCCTAAAATGTGACATGTAAAGTAGATTTAAAAATGTATAATAATACATAAAATAAATAATAAATAAAATGCATATGAGGATAGTACTGTGCAGGATGATCCTGAAGGAGATAACTCCATTGTTTCATCAGTTTCTATGAGATGATCCTTGCTATTAGCCTTTGTTTCACATATGTTGGAATAAGGTGGGAGAGGTTCAGGGTGGAGTCTAGATCATATGCAAATCCATTAAAACAGATTTGCCAAGATGTATAGCTTTACTATTTCAAATATATATTATATGATTTTCTCATAATTGTGAAAGTACAAAACCATTTATAAAGATGTGTAAAACTAAAGTTAGCATTCATTGTTTCCAAAAACAAGGCCAATGTGTGAGTTTTGCGAATATTCACTAAACACAATCATTTGATTTCCAAGATTATTTTTTATTTTCCTTAGATATTTATATTTTTTCTCTCCATAAAGATTTTATTGAAGACATCCAACCATTCCTAGTAAATTAAGATAGTAATCACTCATTCAATGGATTTGCCAAGATTACTTATGAATTTGTGAAAAGGACCTTTGTATTTGAGACAGAGTACCTGTATAGTGTTCTGGCCAAACTCACACAGATCTGGATGTGTCTGCCTACCAAGACGTGAGATTAAAGGAATGCACAACCATGTCTATCTCATATGTTCATCCAAGTATTGATGACAGCTGCTTTCTTTGTCTACTTCTACTTCACAAGGAAGCTCATCTTCATTTGTGTTTCAGTAATGAAGTTTGGTTGGGCCATTAGTCAGCCATTGGTTACTGATATTAGTGATGCCTTGTTAACAAGACTGGATTTCTAGTGTCAGCAAGCATTGGGCTACAGTGGTTGCTCTTGTAAGCTGTGGCAACTATGAAATCCTACCCAAAGTCAAGGACAACTGACCTCTGCAACAGATGAGTTGAGCAGTTCAAACAACAGTTGTTAAGCATGCAATTAAAGAATAACCCCAGAAAGTACAGGGGTTCCAACACCAGATTCTGCTCAAGTGGAAATGGCTGCCATAAACTGGTGTAGTTACTCAAAGATCATCAATCAGCGGGACATTAGTCTCTGCAGTTTCTGCATAGAGAAGCCATTGATTCATGGAGCCTCTGAACATGCCCTCTGGTGTCTGTCCCCACTGTGGTTGTCATGTAGTTAGTCACCAATTCCTAAATACCTAACATCCTTGACTACTGTCTCATGTTCATCAGCACTGATTCAACAAAACTCGATGGACTTTCTCACATAATTATGAAAATCAAGAGACCATACATTTGGTGTTTTTGAATTTAAGCAACAAATTATAATTGTATGTAAGCAAACTTCAATACTAGGATCACCAAAATTTTCCCAAGGAGTATTTTTACATTTTCTTAAGTACAAAAGTCCAAATCCAATGAAATGAACGTGGAATTCAAGTAATCATTTGTATTTGTTTTTTGTAACCCACTGAATTCTCTAACATCCAGACATCTTTGTTTCTTGGTATTTCTAGTATGAATCCTCTGTGGCTGAATGTTATGATTGGAGTAAATAGTCCTCAAAATTTCTTGAGAATGAAAACATGAACTAGGTACATGCTCTTGGGAATTTCTAAGCTCTCTTTGTGTAAATATAAGTTCTCATATTCACATTTATTTCATTAAAGTTCCTCGTAGTTTTGCTATTTGTGCAATTTGCCTCCAGAATATTCTGAAGCTGCATAAAAGATGAAAAATCATTAAAACATTTCCTTTCATTTTTCTTCAGTAAGTATTATTTGATTTTTTGCAGTTTTAACATTAGATAATGATTTGACAAATTTGGTGCATTTGATGAGATTCTCTAATGTAAAAATTAGATTTTTTTTTTTTTTACAATTCTTGGTTTTTTTCACTCTTCTTTTTGTTTTTATTTATTAATCATTTTATATGTTTAAATTTCAAATGTTATCCCCCTTCCCAGTTTCCACTTTTTAATACCCCACCCTATCCCTCTCCTCTTTGTCTCTAAGAGGGTGCTCCTCTACCCACACACTCACTTCCACCTCACCCCTCTAGCATCCCCCTTCTCTGGGGCTTGAAGCTTCCACAGGATTAAGTGCCTCCCCTCCCACTGATGCCAGATGAGGCAGTCCTGTGCCATATATACACTTTGGTTGGTGGTTTAGACACTGAATAGTTCTGAGGTTAATAGATACTGGTGTTCTTCCGATGGTGACGCAATCCTCTTCAGCTCCTTCAGCCCTTCCCTTTACTCTTTTACTGAGGTCCCTGGGCTCAGGCAATGTTTGGCTGTATCTGCATCTGTCTTAGTCAGATGCTGGCAGAGGCTCTCAAAGGGCGAACATACCAAGGTCCTGTCTGCAAGCACATCTTGACATCACCAATAGTGTAGGGGTTTGATGTCTGCAGATGGAATGAATCACATAGAGGAGGAATCTATGCCTTTTCCTTCAGTATCTGCTCCATATTTGTTCCTGCTTTTCCTTTAGACCTGGATGATTCTGGATTAACTTTTTTTAAAGATGAGTGGGTGGCCTCATCTTTCTACCCCAATCCCACTGGTATTAATTTTTATTCATTCTCTGGGCTCTCTGGACTTCTGTTTCTTCCCATACCTATTTCTACACCTTCCCCCCATTTTTTAATCCCTCTCCCTACTCTCACCCATACCCCAACCTCCCTCTGCCTCCTATGATTATTTTCTTCCCACTTTTAAGTGGGTTTGAAGCATCCACACTTTGGCCTTCCTTCTTGTTAAGCTTCATATAATCTGTGAGTTGGATCATGGGCATTTTGAGCTCTTGGACGAATATCCACTTATCAGTGAGTACAGACCATGTATGTCCTTTTGGATCTGGGTTACCTCACTGAGGATGACATTTTATAGTTCCATCCATTTGCCCAAAAAGTTCTGGAAGTCATCATTTTTCATAGCTGGGTGAATGTACCCAATATTCTCTATCTATTCTTCTGTTGAGGGATATCTGGGTCGTTTCCAGCTTCTGGCTATTGTAAATAGGGATGCTATGAGCCTGTGACCTTGGGATATGGTAGAGCATCTTTTTGGTATATGCCCTGGAGTGTTACAGCTGCATCTTCAGGTAGAGCTATTTCTAATTTTTCTGAGGAACCACCAGATTGATTTCCAAAGTGGATGTACCAGCCTGCAATCCCATGAGCAATGGCAGAGTGTTCCTCTTTCTCCATATTTTTGGCAGCATTTGTTCTTGCCTGAGTTTTTGATCTTAGCCACTCGGATTATTGTTAGATGGAATCTCCGGGTCGTTTTGATTTGCATTTCCTTGATGATTAAGGATGTTGAACATTTCTTTATGTGCTTCTAAGCACATAAGCTATTCAAGATTCCTCAATTGAGAATTCTTTGTTTGGCTCTGTACCCCATTTTTATTTGGGTTATTTCATTTTCTAGAGGCTAGTTTCTAGAGTTTTTTTTTATATATATTTTGGATATTAGTCCCCTATCAGATGTAGGGCTCGAACAGATTTTTTTTTCAATCTGTGTGTTGCCTTTTTGTCCCAATCAGCAGTGTGATTTACCTTATAGTAGTTTTCAGTTTCATGAGGTCCTATTTGTCAACTGTTGATCTTAGAGCCTGAGCCATTGGCGTTCTGTGCGCGGTGCCTATCTTGACCAGCAAGAAAGACATCACACCGTGCTCTTCTTCCAGCGGTTTATTCAGGATCCTTTAAGAATCTGCAGGTTTCTCAGCCTGCAAGCTTCTCCCCCCCCCCCCCCCGCTGCTCCCACGGCATGCCAGTCCAGATATAGTATCCCAAAGCCAATCAGGGCTGGGAGCGTACTGCTTCGCTATTGGCCAATGGTTGCATCACGGCATTTCTGACACTGCCCCTTGCCAAAGAAGGAGTTGTTTACCATGGAGAGCGCTCACTGTTGAGCTAGCGGAAGGCAGAAAGCCACGCCATTTTAAGGCTGGGCTTGTCACAGCTCTCCACAGTTCCCTCTTTTTTATTTTGAAATAGAACAGGTGAGGGTAGTGGTCTGAATCTCTGTCAAGAAAATTGGGACATTGTAATGGGGCTTCATAGGCCTCCTCAGCCCAATCTACCCCATACCCGTCTGGTGCTGATTTTCTGAGAGGTAGGTAACATTTGGGAGAAAAGGGGAAAGGGCAGCACCAACCCATATAGATCAGACATGCCCTCTTTGAGAGTGCCAACCACTCACAGCATCTCCCAAGTGCAGTGCTCATGCCTCGAAACCTGAACATGATGATTTATTTTTGTATGGCTGTCAACCAAACTTGGGGGGACTGTCTCGCCTCTATGGCAGTAAAGGCTTGTACCATCATGGCAGTGCTGCGCCCCATAGTGGCTCTAAGCTTGCAGATGCACCACAGCCTAACAAAAAAGGCAAGGAAAAGCATAACTGCCAGGGCCCCCAATCCTGCCCACTCCTTCAGATGATTCATAGCAGAAAGAATCCAGGAAGTCAATCCTGTGGCCATGTCCACATCGACTCTGGTGGAATTCACGGAGACGACGGACGTGTGCAATTCTTGCATCAGATCGTCAAATTTTGAGGACCAGTTACCTAAAAGATACTGGGAGAGCTGCTGAGACAATTTAGTGGCTCGAGTATAATTTTCATACTGAATGGAAGTAATGCACAAACCAGAATATTTCCACTCACAGCCAAGCTGTGCTAACTGCCAGAGTGTATCTATTTGTTCTTGGATCAGGTCAATCCCTTGAATGACTACCATTAATCCACTTTTAATTTGAGCATTCACGGCAGCCTGGTTATCCAAGGCAAGTGCAACATTACCAGACAAATTATTAAGTGTTTGCGCTGTTTGAATAGTCTGGCTCAAGGCAATAGCAGAGGTAGTAGCTCCGACTGCAGCAATGTATATAGAAGTTATAATGGCTGCAGTAATGCCAAAATCCCTTCTAGGTCTAAAAATTGTCATAACATTCGGGGCTTCAACAGGAACTGGAATCCACTGCGACATACGAGCCGCAATAGCTATAGGAAATTGAGAGGCATTCTAACATCGTGCATAAAAGCAATCCTGATTACTACAATTCAATGCTGCCTGATCCATTTGACTACTATTACTCACTATAAAAATGAACGGGGGCCAAACACACACAGGCGTGGAGGGGTAGGCTACACCAGTGCTACAACTTATTGTAAAGTTAGCCACTCCAGCGTAGCCTCCACCTATCATGGCCATAGGAGAAAGATCAGTGCAGCTTCCATTTATTCCACACAGCAGCTGCAAGGCCAGCATTTGTCAGGGGTCCTCCCAGCTCCCTGCAGACTTTCATCCATGCTTCTATCCCCTTGTTCTTAAATGGGGTGATGGCCGCTCTACACTCCTTTTGCATTGCTCATACCCTAATTGCTTCACTAGTGGCATCACTGCATCACGGTCCCCAAAGATCCTTCCTGTGGCCTCAACCATCCTAGCAACAAAATCAGAAAAAGGCTCCATAGGACCCTGAATGATTTTTGTGAGATTACCACTCACATCTCCTTTGTTTGGCAATGCCTTCCACACCTTAATGGCAATTTGGTTTACTTGGTCAAACACTTGCACAGGATACCCAGTTTGCTGATTTGCGAAGCGTCCAACCCCTAAAAGCATATCTCTATCCCAGGCAGGGTTGCCATTACACTGATTTACAGCGGCCTGATCAGTGGCAAACTCCATTAAAAAGGCTCTCCAATCTAAGTATTGCCTGGGGCTAAGACAGGCTCTAGCCAGTCCGCTCCAGTCACTGGGTGTCATACAGTGTCTGTTCAGTGCTTCTACCTGAGCTAGGGTAAAAGAAGCTGAAATACGATATGTGCGGACAGACTCTGCTAGAGACTTGATGACCTTGAAATCTAGAGGTTCTTCATACCTGTTTCCTTGCGCATCCTGAAATACAGGACAGGTGAGCTGGAGCTCAGATCTTACTGTCTTCCACACCTCTGGGCAAAATGAGCGCCCCCCGCCCACCATCATCGGCTCAATATAAGGCAGAGGAGTGGGAGGTGGTAAGATGCCCATTCCTGCCGTACTCTCATTGCTTGACCCTTTCTTTTCCTTTGTCTTCCTTTTCTCTTTCAAGGTGTGTTTCTTAATCCTTTCCATTAGAGCCTCAATCTCTTCCTCGGACTCTGAGCTGGTAAGATCCTCAAATTCTCCTAAATCAGGGTATAACTGTCCTTTCTTCCTTCTCCTTTTTCACTATCTGACTTTGTTGATCTTCCCTCCTGCAGCAACTCTAAAGCTGTCTGTCCCTTCTCCACTGCTTTACAGCATCGCTGATCTTCTAAGCAGCTTCTCACCATCTTCCACACAGGGCGCACCCCATGCTTTAGCGTACCATGTTCCCAAGCAAAATCCCAGCAAGCGACCGTCAGGTTTCTGGAAACCACAAACCAGGGTGCCACTGTATCATACTCATTTAAAAATCTTTCTAAGGTTTCTCTCTTGATTTTCAATCTTTTCTGGGTTAGCAGCTCCTTAAGAGCCAAAAACTTGGGTGCGAATATGAAGTGCCCATTGTAAAATTTTCCCTGAACTACTTTCACCTTTGGTTCACCGCTCTGCGAACTTTCCTCCGCCCTCTCTTTGAACTACTTTCACTTTCGGTTCGCCGCTCCACGAACTTTCCTCCTCAGCTCGCCATTTTTTTCGAGCTTCCCCGCTCTCTCTTTACTTACAGAGAAGAGCAAAACTAGCCACCCTTTCCCTCGGACTTTATTGTCCCTCTTACCTGGGGAACTTACCAGCGCTGCCCTGACCACAAGAAGTTCTGAGCCATTTTAGAGGTTTCTCCGTAAGGGCCACCACTTGCGCGGTGCCTATCTTGACCAGCAAGAAAGAAACCACACCGTACTCTTCTTCCAGAGGTTTATTCAGGATCCTTTAACAATCTGCAGGCTTCTCCACCTGCAAGCTTCTCTCCCCCACCCCACCACCCCTTGGACAGGCCAGTCCAGATATAGTATCCCCAAGCCAATCAGCGCTGGGAGCATACTGCTTCGCTATTGGCCAATGGTTGCATCACACCATTTCTGACACCACCCCTTGCCAAAGAAGGAGTTGTTTACCATGGAGAGTGCTCGTTGTCGGGCTAGCAGAAGGCAGAAAGCTACACCATTTTAAGGCGCGGCTTGTCGCATCTCTCCACAGTTCTGTTCAGAAAATATCCCTGTGCCAATGAGTTCGTTGCTCTTTAAGTCTTTCTCTTCTATTAGATTCAGTGTATCTGGTTTTATTTGGTAGTCCTTGATCAGCTTGGACTTGAGATTGGTACAAGAAGATAATAATGGATCAAATTGTATTCTTCTACATGCAGATTGCTAGGGAGACCATTTGTTGAAAATGCTGTGTTTTTTCCACTCGATAATTTTAACTTATTTGTCAAAGACTAAGTGACTGCAGGTTTGTGGGTTTATTTCTGGGTCTTTTATAAAAATCCTTCATCAAAGAATTTTTCAGCATCTAATGAGTGATTATCATGTGATTTTTTTCCTTTGAGTTTGTTCATATGGTGGATTATATTGATGGATTTCTAAATACTGAACCATACCTGCATCCCTGGGATGAAGCTTACTTGATTATAGTAAGTGATCACTTTGATGTGTTCTTGGATTCAGTTTGCATGAATTTTATTGAATATTTTTGCCTCAGTATTCATAATGGAATTTGGTCTGGAGTGCTCTTTCTTTGTTGGGTCTTTGTGTGCTTTGAGTCTCTGCATAACCGTGGCTTCTTGGAACAAATTTGGTAGTGTTCCTTCTGATTCTGTTTTGTGGAGTAGTTTGAAGAGTATTGGTATTAAGTATTCTTTGAAGGTCTGATAGAATTCTGCAAAAACCTCATCTGGCCCTGGGCTTTTTAATTTGGGAGATTTTGATAACTGCTTCTATTTCCTTAGGGACTATCGGACTGTTTAGAGAGTTTATCTGTCCCTGATTTAACTTTGGCTCATGGTATCTGTCTAGAAAATCATCTATTTCATCTAGATTTTCCAGTATTGTTGAGTATGTGCTTTTGTAGTAGGATCTGATGGGTTGGGTTTTTTTTGTTTTTTTTTTTTTAATTTCCTCAGCTTCTGTTTTGTCTCCTTTTTTAATTTCTGATTTTGATAATTTGGCTACTGCTTCTGTGCCTTTTAGTTAGTTTGGCTAAGAGTTTATCTATCTTGTTTATTTTTTCAAAGAACCAGTTTTTAGTTTTGTTGACTCATTATATAATTCTCTTTGTTTCTAATTGGTTGATTTCAGCTCTGAGTTTGATTATTTCCTGCTGTCTTCTCCTCTTGGATGTGTTTGCTTCTTTCTGTACTATAGCTTTCAAATGTGCTGTTAAGTTGCTAGTGTAGGATCTCTCCAATTTCTTTATGGAGGTACTCAAGGCTATGAATTTTCCTCTTAGCATTGCTTCCATTCTGTCCCAAAAGATTGGATATCTTATTCCTCCATTTTTTGTCAAATTCTAGAAAGTCTTTAATTTCTTTCTTTATTTCATCATTGACCAAGTTATCATTGAGTAGAGAGTTCTTCAGTTTCCAATGAGTATGTGGGCTTTCTGATGTTTTTGTTGTTATTGAAGACAAGCCTTAGTCTGTGGTGATCTAATAGTATGCGTTGAGATTATTTCAATCGTCTTGTATCTGTTAAGGCTTGTTTTGTGTCCGATTATATGGTCAGTTTTGGAGAAGGTACCATGAGGTGCTGAGAAGAAAGTGTATTCTTTTATTTTAAGAGGAAATGTTCTGTAGATATTTCTTAAATCTTCTTGGTTCATAACTTCTGTTAGTTTCACTGTGTCTCTGTTTAATTTCTATTTCCATGATCTGTTCATTGGTGAGAGTGGGATATTGCAGTCTCCCACTATTATGGTGTGAGGATCAATGTGTGCTTTGAGCTTTAGTAACATTTCTTTTGTTTGTTTTTTGTTTGTTTATAGAAGTGTTGGTGCCCTTGCATTTGAGGCATAGATGTTCACTGAGAGTTCATCCTGGTGTACTTCTCATTTGATGAGATGAAGTGTCTTTCCCCAATGCACTTGATAACTTTTGGTTGAAGTCTATTAGATATTAGATAAAGATATTAGAATGGCTACTCCAGCTTGTTTCTTGGAACCATTTACTTGGAAAATTTTTCTAGCTTTTTAGTCTCAGGTAGTGTCTGATGTTTCTTACCTGTACACATCAAAATGCTGGGTCCTATCTACATATCCAGTTTGTTATCCTATGTCTTCTTATTGGAAAATTGTCTATAGATGTTGACAAAGATTAAAGAGCAATGATTGTTGGCTACTGTTATTTTTGTAGTTAGTGGTGGTACTATGTTTGTGTGGTTCTCTTCATTTGCATTTGTTGTGAGATGATTACTCGATTTTTTTGTGGATCTAGTTTCCCTCTTTGTGTTGGAATTTTCTTCTATTGTCTTCTATAGGTCTAGATTAGTGGAAGATATTGTTTAAATTTGGTTTTGTCATGGAATATTTTAGTATCTCCATCTATGGTGATTAAGAGTTTTAGAAGGTAAAGTAGTAGGGTCTGTATGACATTTGCCCAAGATCTTTTGGATTTAGAGTCTTTGTTGAGAAGTCTGGTGAAATTCTGATGGGTCTGCCTTTACACCTTACCACTTTTAATACTCTTTCTTTGTTCTGTGCATTCATTTTTTTTTATTATTATTATGTGATGGGAAGAATTTCTTTTCTGGTTGAATCTATTTGGTGTTCTGTATCCTTCTAGTATATTCATGACCATCTCTTTCTTTAAGTTAGGAAGTTTTCTCTGATTTTGTTGAAGATGTTTACTGGCCCTTTGAGTTGGGTATCCTCTCTCTCTCTCTCTCTCTCTCTCTCTCTCTCTCTCTCTCTCTCT
>JADRCD010194191.1:0-12692 GCA_019843815.1 Montemys delectorum | reverse complement strand
GTCCTGCAGGTCATTGTTCTAGAATGGCTGTTATAAGAATCTCCCTTTTCTCATGTTCCCCTTAAAATATCCCTTCTCTGAAGTGACTATCCCAGTCAATAACATTATCACCTAGATTTGTACATGCTGGTAAAATAAAGCCAAGTGTGGGGGAAGGACGGAAGAAGGTGCAGTGTTTGCTGTGCAAGCATGGGGATCCTAAGTTTGGGTTCCCAGCACCCACTTAGAAAGCCAGGCTGAGTGACACTGAAGAGGGAGACTAGAGGATCCCCAGGGCTGGCTGGCCAGCTCTGACCAGCACAGTCAGTAGGCGTATCAAGCTCTAGGTTCAGTGAGAGATTATCTCAAAAAGTAAGAGGGCAAGCAATTGAGGAAGATGCTGGACAGCAAACTATGCTCACCACACCCACATACACTCATACACACAGAGAGAGAAAGACACAGACACAGACACAGACACACACACACACACACACACACACACACACACACACAAATCAGATGAATCTTAGAATCCTTTACTTTAAAATTATAATTCTTGGACATTAGTCATACTTAGGCATCCGCAGAATACTCAGAACTACACGGTACACACATATTCCTCATGAGCAGAGATCGTTTGGAGTCATAATCTACACAACATCATCATTTTAAGGCTGAGGATATCTCAAGAAATCCCAACATTTTAGTTACTATAGCAACATAAATTAAGAGCTAGAGAATTTATGAATGCCTTTAGAAACCTAAATCGGACAATTTTACAACACACTAACCAGTCTCTTAAACAGCGTTTATTGTACATCGGAAGGCAAACACAAACAGAATGTAACATCAGTGTGCCAGCACGACCTGCTCCAGGCGGAGACCTTAAAGCTTATCTGTGTTCTTTAGGGTGATGCCAGCATTGTTGGTGGTGCTAACAACCATTACTGACAGGGTTTAAAACCTTTATGTAAGTCATCATAATGCTAGCAGCTGTATAAAGTCAGAGGCATGCACTTTCATTGACATTAATTCTTTAAGGGAAAAAAAAATGTTTTAAGAAAGGAGGTGGAAAATCCTTCCCAGGACGACCTTTAGCAGAGCTGTCCTACAGTCTGAAAGGCACAGGAGAAGCAACCTTGACCTTTAGCAGGGTGTAAAGCAAAGAGGGAGCAACCGGTCAGCTCCTACAGTAGCCTCCCCCATAGACAGTTATTATACATCAGTGTGTCTCGCCTCCGGGAGGAGGACAGGCCTATTCTTCAGGCTCGTTGGTGCTTCCCTGTCTTGGTTAACATTGTGCATTTCCTCCTTATTAACCATGAGCATTAGCACATTTGGATTCTCTAAGTAGACTATAGATGTGAGATATTATTTAAGTGCTAGAAAGAGGCATTCTTCACATTCCAGATTTGGGAGCCCTGGGGGTTCCTTTTTAACTCTTCCTGTCCTGCCTGCCAGCATTCTTTCTCATTCCTGCTGCTTGGTAGTAGGCATATCACAGGTGGAAAGCAATAGTTAGTACAATTCACTCTCATCGAGTAATTTAACTTTTAGAAAAGCAAAATGATTTCATACTACAGACTGCAGTTTACAAAACTCTTGGGCTAGTTGATCTGCAAAAAGAGTATATGTATGGCCATAACAATAATAAGGACAAATAGTTTGTCTAGGCAACAGACTAAGCATCTCCTTAGGTTGTGATTGGCCATTTGGGTGCCTCAGTAAAGCTACATTTGCTGCCTGATCTGAAGTTACACTTGTGAACACCGTCCGTTCAGCAGAGACTTTTGAGCTCCCAGTGTGGGACTTGTTTTAGAGTCTACAATCCCAGCATCAAACAATACGAAGTCTTTGCTTTCACAGCGCTTGCAACATGGGAGTGGGGAGAGAGCTATATTGAGTAATAAAGCAGTGATTTAGAGAGTAATGAAAGCTAAAGAAACAGCAGCCAGCATCTTAGAGCCGTTGATAGGCTGGGCATGCTTAGCTCTCACAACTGTCCTAGAAGAGAGTGTTTGGACTGTTCCCATTTAATAGATACAAAGAAACTAAGGGTGGAAGAAGTTATTAGCCTGCCCCCAGATCACATGCTGAAGAGAGAGCTTGGATCTTGGAATGCTGACTCATACCCCATGCCTTTACTCACCAGGCTACACTCACTACACAGTGAAGGGAGGAAATGTTGAGTGCCAGACACCACTTTAGATAGCATAGGTCACAGGAGGCTCCCCCAAATTGGTAGCATGTTGCCTGTGAGTCATGAATGAGAAGGAACCTCATATGTACAACTGGGGAAGGGGAAAAGTCTGAAAAAACATGAACCTGGGATTAAAGGCCCCTTACTATAAAAAAGGAAACAAAATTTCAAAAGAACCACCTTGAACAAGTAAGAGTTGGTAGAACAGTTCTAAAACGTGTCACCTCATGAAATGTCAGGGTGGCCATCTTACTGTGACATGCCTGTCAGGAAGTCTGTCTCAAGAAAGCATGGACATGACATCTCTATCAAGTGTCCTGTGCCCCTCCTCAGATCTACTATCCACAACCATTTTATTCCCCCACCAAAGGCGAGTCATCCAGCAGGCCCAGCCTTGCCCCTTCTTTGCAACAAAGGTTCCTCATTAATTAACCTTGTCTGAAAGTTAGGGGAAGGCCCAGGGAGAGCCTGTGACACGACACAGCCGAACAGCATCCCTGTTTATCTGTTCATTCTCAGTAAGTAAATCTTGCAGCTTATAAAACATTCCAATAAAACTAGTAATCACCCACCACACACACAATAAATGCAATAAAAAGGAACTGCCATGATAATTTCTCTGTACTTCCAATATTCCTTTTAATTTATTATCATCATGTACATGTTGGTTTTCCCATAAAGGTCCACAAAGGACTGTCTAGGTCATGGTATTTCTTCATTTTTTTTTTCTGTGACCTTGGACTATGGGCCCTTCTAACTTTCTCCACTTTCTCACTTTCAGTTGTCAGAGTAGCACCTACAGTAACAAAAGAAGCAGTTACTAAGTACCAACCGAGTACAAGGAACTGTGTACCTATTGGTAACTATACTTACTAGTCCACAGAGGAGCATTACTTTAAAATCTCCTCAGTGCAGTCTGCATACTGTATACCCAGTTTACAGGCTGTGACACCGAGGCTTTCACAGGTGGACTTCTTCTCCTTTCTTTGGGCTGGGGAATGGGAATGAAAGCCAGGCAGTTAAGTTCCAGAATCGACCCTCTCAGCCCTTCTGCTTCACTCATAAAGAATGGAGATGACCTGTCAGCACTGAGATGGTGGGCCTCTGTATGTGGTCCTTTACATTTTTTTTAAGATTTATTTTATTTATTTTATGTGTATGAGTACACTGGAGCTGTACAGATGGCCATGAGCCACCATGTGTGTGGCTGCTGGGAATTGAACTCAGGACCTCTGCTGGCCCCTCTCGCTCTCCAGCCCAGATCGCTCCGGCCCAATTTACTGTAGCAGTCTTCAGCCACACCAGAAGAGGGCATCAGATTTCATTATGTGTGGTTGTGAGCCACCGTGTAGATGCTGGGATCCAAACTCAGGACCTTTGGAAGAGCAGTCAGTGCTCTAACCCGCTGAGCCATCTTGCCAGGTCCTTGACATTTTTAAAAGGAAAGCATCCTGCCTGAGATCTTCCTGGTGTGTCGTACAATGTCCCACGGCTCTAATGTACCAGGGTACGGTGAATTGAACAGGCCCATCCTCCTCTCCAGGACCTACATCCCGATCACAATCAGGGCATGTGCCCCTAACCTGGAGTTCCAAAGTGTCAAGCATCTGACCAGCGGGGCAAGGCCACAATGAAAACTTCCACCCCCGACTCCATCTGTCAGGTCAGAGTCAAAGCACAGATGGTACTAAAAATAACCCGTAAAACTACCACTACCGCAAGGCTTTGTGCACCAGGTATATATGAAACATACATGAGTTTGGGGGTTTAAACTTAGGTCCCATCCTCAAAATTCTTGCCATGTATGCAAATATCTTAAGATCTCAAACACTTTTGGCCCCAAGCATTTCAGATAAGGGCTTCTCAACCTGGACCTCATAACCAGAATTCTAACCAAGAAGGGCCCCTGACTCCGGAATGGCACGTGGAGGCTTCACCTGCCACACCTTAGACCTCGGGCAATTGCTCTAATGAAGTTTTGTTCTTTGCGTCAGTCTGTCCTCGTCTGCCTTGAAATCTGCAGTAGCGTTTTTTAATCTGGTCAAGCCACTTTTTATGCCTTAGGGGCCTTCCTGTTGTCTCATTGTTGGCCACATATCTTAGCATAACACAGCTCTCACTTAAATTGCCTTGCATCAATATTCTGCCTTCTTGATTAGGTCTATGTCTAGGGGAACTTACTAGGTAGAACACATGGGGCAAAAGGAGATATGTAATCAGGGAAATTACGGAAAGGAACACTAATTGGGTTGCCTCCTTAGCTCCTGCCTTTGGAGGATGGCTTCCATCGGTGTGGAACTTACAGCTTTCTAATCCACTCCTGATGCCCACCAGCACTTCTGTCATCTCTGGAATATTTATCCCCACACATTTTAATGTCCTGACTCTAATATCAGAGCAGTCTGTACTCTAGAAACAGACACAGCGAGAGTCCCTATCCCCTTTTATGCAGTACTTAAGAGTGTCCTTCACTTCTTCACAAGAGTGAAATCTTCAGTGACTGCTGTTCCTGTATGGCATGTACTCAGGGAGCACAAAGGAACACAGGGCGGGGTGTGGGGGGAAATTCAGGGAAAATTTTAAACCCCAACAACCCTCATCTGTGATGATTTGGTACCAAAGTATTGAACAAAGTATGGCTGAAAGGCCATACGGGCTCCTTAAGATGTAAAGACTCAGAACGAGAAAACAACTGGTAATTCACTGGCTGATTGCAGTGGTTCTCAACCTTCCTAACGCTGCGACCCTTTAGGACAGTTCCTCGTGTTGTGGTGACTTTCCAATCATGGAATTATCTCATTGTTACTTTATAACTATAATTCTGAACCACAATGTAAACATCTGATATGCAGGATATCTGATATACAACTGTGAGTCAGTCAACCCCAAGAGAGGTCAGGACCCCCACGTTGAGAACCACTGGTTTATTTCGGCTGCTGATCACTTCCATTTTACAAACTTCTAGTCTTAGATGTACAGTAGCAAAAGCAGTAAACTGGGGTGTGAAATTTAGCTAGAGAAAGCCTTGCCTTCTCTCAACACACACATAAGTGTCTCTTAAAATACAAATATCTCTTGTTTCTGAGTTTCTGAGAATTCTAATAATAGTTGTCCCATGACATAAATAAGATCATATAATTTTCACAGTGGTTTTACTTCCTTTGGACTTTGTAGAACTCTTTAAAGATTTGGTGATACCTATGGGGCCTTCGGGGTAAATTCACTTTGCATCTATGAGTTCTTGAATTCTTGGGGCTTATCCATTCATCTCGTTACAGAATCCCATTTAATGTGAAGCCATCCTCAGAACGTATTAAAAGAACAGGTTATTATGTCTTCCAGAAGATATTTGAATACATGCTCACCTTTACTTCCTTTTCACCTCTCCATCCCATTTACCTATCTAGTATTAGAGTACCCTGAAGCCCTGTACCAAAAGCAGCAGCTCTTAGACCACAGGGGCAGAAAACCACGTTTTCCATTCTGATACCCCTCTTGTGGATAAAAATCATTTCTAAAATGATTATTGCAAAATATTGTTTAGAAATATTATATTTGCTGGGCATTGGTAGTGCATACCTTTAATCCAGCACTCAGGCGGCAGAGGTAGACCTATGAGTTCGAGATCAGTATAGTCTACAGAGTGAGTTCCAGGACAGCCAGAGCTATACAGAGAAACCTTGCCTCAGAAAGTCACAGAGAGAGAGAGAAAGAGAGAGAGAGAGAGAGACAGAGACAGAGACAGAGACAGAGACAGAGACACAGAGACAGGGAGATAAAGACAGAGAGGGAGACAGAGAGAGAGCACAGGAAGAAAACAATAATACTACACTTAAACTAAGGGCTTGCAAGCTGGTTCAGTGGGTAAAGTAGCTTGCAAACAAGTCTGATGACCTGAGTAAATAAATAAATATAAAGAGAATTATTTTCAATGACACCTGCTACTGAACTCAACATCAAAATTACATCTAGTTAATTTCAAAGGCTGACGGTTCTTCCTGTACAAACTGAGTCTTGCTTGGATGTTTCTATTGGTGAGTTTCAGGAAACTGGCATAGATCTTACCCTGTCAGTCATTTGGAGTTTTGGCCCTTGAGTTAATTCTTCAGGAAGATCCATAACACTGAGAAGCCTCCCCTTCCCACTTGATCCCCACAGCTGTTAGTACACTTGGCCAGGTCTCCCTGAGCCAGTTTCCATTCCCCAACCCGAATGCCTCTTTTCCAGATCTGCTGAGAGACATTTCCAAATTAGCTCCTAGCAGACCTTATTCCTCCCTGCTTCTCCTGTGTTCTTTTTGGATATCTTCCCATGGACCATTGGCTTCTCTGCTTCTGTATCATCAGCTGCTCACAGTAGGATGCTTATGAAGCTGACCCCAGGTTCTCTCCTTGTCAAGCCACTCGTTCTTTCTGAGAATCTTTCCACAGATGTCCTAGCTAGCCCAGACCCTTATCCCTCCTGAAATGCATGTGTACAGTCATGGTGCTATAGTTTTTGACCATGTTGTTTACTTTTCCCAAAATGCTTCTTGGCTACCTGGGAAACTCTTCACCACTCTGACACCCATATCTGACTGCTTTTTTTCATTCTCCCTACTGCATGTGGGGGGGGAAAAAAACCACCTCCATCTCTGAGCTACTATGTCATTATGCATGATCTTCTGTGCCGGTTTTCTTATTGGTAAAGTAAAGTAGTACATAATTCGGTGTTTTTCCTAAAGATCAAATCACTCAAGCTCAACTAAGCATTTTCATGCCATTTTTTGAAATATTTTCCTACAATTTCAGTGAATATCATAATAAACCTTTTAGGCAATTACCTCTGATTTCCCAATTTTCAATGTAAGTAAGTAAAACCGGGGTGCAGAAAGATGACTTGGCAAAAGACGAGGCTCAAAGAAGTCTCCAGATTTCCGGAACCCAAACGCCTTTTCCTTTCTAAGACTCCATGGCGAATGCTCGGTGCGTTCTCCTTTCCTCCCAAACCCTGTCTGCTGCATCAAGCAAGCTGTTATTCAGCAAATGTTTTCTAAATTAAATTGCTTGCTTTTCCCTTCTTACGAAATGTGAATGAGGGTTGTCTACAGGATTGTGCGCCATTTCATACCACCAGATAGCATGAATTAGTGACTTTGCTTTTGTTTTGGCCAAACTACACAGACAATTTACAGTCAAGGATCCCTTTGGTTCATGCTGCTTCAGTCTACTGTGGAAGTCTTAGCTGTGACAAAACATCATGATCAAAGAGTTTCTTTAGCTTACACTTCTACAGTGTAGTCAACTCTGAAGGAAGTCAGGACAGGAACTCTAATGGTGGGAACCTGGAGGCAGGAGCTGATATGGAAGCTGTGGAAGAGTACTTCTTACTGGCCTACTGGCCCCTCATCGTTTGCTCAGCCTGCTTTCTTACATACCCTAGAACCACCAACAATGGGCTGGGCCCTCCACATCAACCACTAATTAAGAAAATGGCCTACTAGCTTTCCTAGAGCCTTATCTTAGGAGGGCGTTTTCTTGATTGAGGTTCCCTTCTCTTGTGTCAAGTTGGCATAGATCCAGCAGAGGCAGAGAAGGCATGGCAGAGAAGCTGAGGTCACACCACTCTGGACCAGGGAGCAGAAAAGAGGAATGTGAATGCCACTGTTTTCCTCTTCCCTCCCCTTTTATTTCATCTCTACCACCAGCCTATGGGATGTTGTTACCTACACCTCAGGCAAGGGTTGCTTCCCATTGTTCACCTCTGGAAACACCCTCACATATACCCAGGAATCTACCTCAACCGCAAGGCGATTCTACATCCAATCAGGTTGACTATAGAAGTTAACCTCCAGTTTGCTAATCTATATCAGATTTATAGCGGTATTTAGAGCAGTGGTTCCCTTTGGGAGTCAAATGACCCTTTCACAGGGGTCACCTAAAACAATCGGAAAATATAGATATTTATATTATGATTCATAACAGTAGCAAAATTGCAGTTATGAAATAGCAACAGAAGTAATTTTATGGTTGGGTCATCACAACATGAGGAATGTATTAAAGGGTCACAGCTTTGCTGCATTAAGTCCATTAAAGGGTTGAGAACTATTGGTTTACACTGACCCTTGGAACAGCTGTAAGCCCAAATAACTACATGATCTGGCTCCCGTTTCTCAACTGTGAATCTTTCTCAGTGTATTACCCAAATCAAAGTGTACAATATTCCTGTGGACACTAGTTCAGAAAATGATAGACACAGATTAGCATCTCACTCACTGTCATTCCTGTCAGATCGCCACTTGCTTTCTTTTAAATGATCTTTGAAAAGCATTTTTCTGCAATTCTTTTTTTTTTTACTAGATGTTTTCTTATTTACAATATCTCCTTTCCCAGGTTCCCCTTCAAAAAAGAAAGAAAGAAAGAAAGAAAGAAAGAAAGAAAGAAAGAAAGAAAGAGAAAAAGAAAGAAAGAAAGAAAGAAAGAAAGAAAGAAAGAGAAAAAGAAAAGAAAATAAGAAAAATAAAATAAAATAAAAAAACTAAAACTAAAACAATCCCCTGTTCCCTCCCCCCTGCCCCTGCTCACCATCCCACCCCCTCCTACTTACTGGCCCTGACATTCCCCTACACTGTGGCATAGAACCTTCACCGGGCCAAGGTCCTCTCCTCCCATTGATGACCGGCTTGGCCATCCTCTGCTATACATATGCTGCTGGAGCCATGAGTCCCAGCATGTGTACTCTTTGGTTGGAGTTTTAGTCCCTGGGAGCTCTGAGGGTACTAGTTAGTTCATATTGTTGTTCGTCCTAAGGGGCTGCAAACCCTTCAGCTCCTTCAGTCCTTTCTCTGGCTCCTTCATTGGGGACCCTGTACTCAGTCTAATGGATGGCTGTGAGCCTCTACTTCTGTATTAGTCGGGTACTGTCAGAGCATTGTATGCAATATATTTTGATCATATTTTATCCCTCCCAACACCCCAATTCCTCCCTGCCAATCCAACTTTATAACTTTATGTTCTCTCCCCCCTCTGTCTCTTTCTTTCTCTGTCTCCGTCTCCGTCTCCATCTCCGTCTCTGTCTCTGTCTCTCTCTCATACACACACACACACACACACACACACACACATTTACAGGCTGTATTTCTAATTATTAGAGTATTCGCTAGTACCCTACCTTATGGCACAATTCTATGACTCCTTAAAAATTGTAAAGAATAAAGTGTTGTCATAGGAAACTGGCTCTGCTTGGCCAAGAAGTTAACCACATTCAGAGAGCCGCGTTGCATGGAGGTATGCCTAGCACTAATGGAGGGTGCAGTGTGGCTACAGTTTTGCACTGGAGGTTTCTGAAAGCATTCATCAGTTGAAAGTTGCTCTTCTTCCTGTCAAGGACACAATACAAGACACCATCGAAAAGTTCCTCTCAGTCTGAGTTTCAGAGATGCCCCGAAGTCTGGACACATTAGTGTTTTGCTGTAGCTTTTGCTCAGTTCCGTGTTGTCTTGAAATGATGGCTGCTGCATCCCACTGCATCCAAGCTGTGCAGAATGTGGCTATCTTGTCAAATCAATAGATGAAGTTTCAGAGAGACCAAAACTTCTGTCAATCAGTTCAGACTTTCTAAGACTGTGCATTTATTGCCTTTCAATCAACCCCAACACCCAGAATAAATTGAAGAAGAAAAAAAATTCCAGCATAGAATTTATAGGCAGAGGTTACCCTGGTGAAAAAAAAAATGCAAATAGAGCAGAAAAACAATAAAATCAAGATTTCTAAATCATTTTAGTCTCTGCTCACCTCTGCACAATTGTCCTGTTATAGTTTGTATATGCTTGACCCAGGGAGTGGCACTATTAAAAGGTGTGGCCCTGTTGGAGTAAGTGTGTGTGTGAACTTTAAGACCTTCCTCCTAGCTGCCTGGATACCAAGGCATGACAGTAGCTCTAGCTTAGGATGTGGCATTTCTGCCAGCCCTGAACTATTTTACCAACCAGAGAGATGATCACTAGCCATTCTGTGATGTCTAAATCCTAACATGTCAGTGACTGCAACCCAAATGTGCCACTAACCTGCAGGCCCTCCATTTTGTATTATATAAAGAAGAAGGTGGAGGAAGTAACTATAGCCCATCTGGCTGACACCGTATCTTCTCTGGTTTCTAAGAATTTGTAGCACAAACAGCAAAAGTGATGGCCACTTTGGAAATGACATCCCTAAGGAAAAGAAAATAACCTTTTCAATGTAAGATGTCTTTAATAATCTTCAAAATTTATAACATTTTCATCACTATACTCTCAATCTCACAGATGCATTTATATAATTGCCCCACTTATTGACAGGGGCTCATAGAAATTAGTTTTTAAATGGACTTGAGAACTAAAAGGTAAACACTTAAACAATTCATCATTTCTTCTAGGCCAACACTTCAATATGCTGAGAGTCCCTGCCTCCCCAAAATAATATCTTCCAATGGCCAAAATATTGTTTTAAAACTCTGCAACTTTTAAGTACTTGAAGATAAATTAGTCCAACTGACACTTAGGACCTCAAAACCTCCCTGATGAACAGTGATTAAGCATGGAGCTGTGACGTCAGGTAACCAGGATGTGGACTGTGCTCTGCATTCTCAGCTCTTTGACTTTAAGTAGATTATTTGACCACTTGAAGTTTCCTGTCTCATAAAGAGAAAATGGTAAGAAAACCTCCTTTGTGGGGCTACTGTCAAAACAAAAAAACAAAAAAAAGAACATGAGAGTGAAGTGCTTACCATGACTCCAGGCCCCGGGAGTGTATGAAACATGTCCGTAGGAGGTGCCTCCCATCCCTGGACCTCACTAAGAGTTTGACAGAGGTGAGTCCCAACTACCTAAACCTTAACTTTGTTACCTCTGCATGTACACTTGTAGTGATGGACAGTAATTCACCAGTACCTCTTCAGATCATCTCCTGGAAGTTGTATGAGTTCCAGAATAATAAATGATTTCTCCAGAATATAGAAAAGACATTTATTTCTGGGAAATTTCTCTTTGCTTTAGTGTCCTGAATATTGATTTGATTATAAGGGACAAAAATGTGACTGAAATACGTCATCTGTCCCTTTAACAAAAGAAGCACATACCAAATGATTTTCTTTGGAATTGATTTAGCGTCATGGCAAGACTAATACTGCCCTTTAGTGTAAGAAATGTAGTGGAGGCAGGACTAATTTGATGCTGTTGATCTCTGGAATAAATGGGACTTCTAGGATCTGCAGTGCACAAGGTTCCAAGTTTGGTTAGATCCTCTACATATCATAAACTGAACTCTCAAGGGCAGGCAACTACCACTGTGGCCTAAACCCTGTGACATCTCCAGAGAAATTCTGTTTGCTCATTCCAAGCAGAAGAAAGGAACTAGAATCCTGGACTCCAGATCTTCTCATATATTGACTCTCTGGAGGAACATAGTATCAATTGTGATACTCCATCTCTGTAAGTGCCCTGACAAACCCCACCATCACTCTAAACGCATAAGCTCATTACAAAGTTTTTGAGTAGTGAGATACTTATTGAACCAGAGGAATAATCACTGTGACCTATTCATATCCTTTAGGAATCATATTCAAGGGTTGTCATACTGACATGCATTTATGCATGCATGTATACCTGTGTGTATGTGTACACAAGGCTTTATTTTTGTGTTTGTTGAATTTTATTTTAGACAGGGTCTCACTATACAGCCCTGACCAGCCTAGAACTTACTATGTAGACCAGGCTGCCCTTGAACTCACAGAGATCCACCTACCTCTGCCTCTTGAGTATTGGAATTAAAGGCATGGGCCACCATACCCAGTCCACTTTTCCATTTTGATCTAAGCACACTTGGACATTTTGATCTCTGTGTTGCCATGATGAAGATTCACAGTTAGGCTCGTATAAATTGTCATTTGACTCATAGCACCATCTCTACCTTCCTTTTACAGGTAACTTTGTACTAGCTTTAGATTCTCCCTGGGATCTGTGCTGTCCTTGGATATGAGTCTCACCTGTGTTTCACTGAGATTTTTATCAAAAAATCAGTTTCTTGTCCCATTCCCAATAAAAACTAACTCAAGCATCTGCCCTGGAAAGTATAAGTTGACATTTTCTTGTGCCTTTTAAATGTACATTAATAGCTAACACACTCTATAACAAGCATTTTTCATACTTTCATATTTGGTTGTTAAAAATTAACATATATTTATCTTAAACCCCACTTGTACCCAATTCTTATGGCTAGAGCTCTAGAAGCATAATCAAGAGATACTTGATTGTTACTTGGTAGTTCTGAATATATTAACATTCCTCAACAGCCCCTTACCAAATGTCCTTCAAACTCTTGAGTCCTTGTAGAAGTCATAAACAGAGTGGCTTAATAGGAGCACACCTAATGGGGTGAGTTAGGAAATCCTAAACACCTCCCACTCTCAGCACTTCGTTCCTTCATCTTGCAATGGAAAGCAGGCATCCTACATATTCTGGCTTCCCAGCTCCTTAGTTTAAAAAAAAAAAAAAAAA
>JADRCD010194190.1:0-26075 GCA_019843815.1 Montemys delectorum | reverse complement strand
AAGAAAGAAAGAAAGAAAGAAAGAAAGAAGAGAAAAAGAAAGGGGAAAGGGGAGGGGACAAGTGATACAGCTCAGTAGGTGAAGTGCTTGCTGAGTTCCATCACCAGAACTCACATGAAAAAATAAATAAATAAAGCCAAGGCTGTTGCCAATGTTGTAATCACAGCACTGGGGAGGAGGGGGATGCTGGAGGCTCAGTACAGAGAGAGGAAGGAAGAGAGGGGGGAAGGAGGGCAATATCAGTTCTGTCCTGTGGGAACTTGATGGCACTTTAGCTATACAATCTGGTGAGGACAATGAACAGAAGGAGGCAGGGGAATAATGAATAAATCCTACACAGTTAGCTCAACGGTTAAGCCATCTTTCCCAATGGATTAGTTGATTCTAGAAGAAACTGCCAAAAAGCTGGGAATGTGAAAGAGATTCTGACAGATTTGGAGGACCAAATTCTAACACTGGTTCTTTGAGTTTGAGCCCAGAGAGGCTACCATATAGGAGACAAACTGAACCTGAGGTAGGGCCACCTTTGCAGGGCTGTATGATATACACCTAAGATTCATGTCCCTTTCAGAAAGTGTGTTCTAGGGTTTATTGCTGATAATGCTAGCCAACTGAGAGGAAACAGTCAATTCCTTGTGAGGCAGAACAGAGAGAGGGGAAATTATCAAGCCATGAGAAAAGACAGGGACTTCCTCACCTGAGTTTTTTTGAAGCCCCTAACAGGCTGAGAATCAAGAATCAAATGCTCAGCTGGCACATGCTGTGAAAGTGGCCAACACAAAGATAACAATCCTTCTGTATAAATAAACATTATCTTAAAACAGCCATGAACCAGGCTTGAGCCGGAGTGTGTATGACCAGGAGTAGACCTCATTCTCCTAGGCAGTTTCCGGGAATCTCAAATAAGATAGTTAACTCCCTTGACTGTGAACTTTCCCCAACATCCTGTATCCCTCAGAGCTGGAGCTTTGTTTTGTCACTTGTAGTTCTGTCAGATGCCACTCAGGACCCATCCTGTGGGCTTCTTTTTGGTTCCTTAGCAACCCTCAGAGCAGTGGTTCTCAACCTGTGGGTCGCAACCCCATGGAGGGAAGTAATTATTTCATAGGCATCACCTAAGATCATTGAAAACACGGATAGTTACAGTTCATATCAGTAGCAAAGTTACAGTTAAGAAAGTAGCAACAACAATGATTTTATGGTTTGGAGGGTGGTCAGCACAACACAAGCATACAAAAGACCTGCCTGTCTCTCCCTCCCTCCCAAGTGCTGGGATTAAAGGCTAGTGCCACCACCGCCTGGCCTAACTCTGTCTCTATGGTGTGGACAGATCAATAAGCTGATCTGTCAGCTATGCCAATGCGTGTGTGCAGACACTTGCAGCTCATCAGCTATAATTTAGGGGCTCCACTTAGTAGGTGAGACTACACAGAGTCAGCCATATGAGCCATCAGGAAGCTATACACACTTCTAAGTGTCTCTGGAGGGCACCAGTTTCATCTTTAAACCCTCTACATTTGTGTTTTTATGGTTTTATTAGCATATATTAATTACAATAATGGATCTCACTAAGCCATTTTTATACATGTATGTAATGTCTTCACCCCTCTATCCTTTCTTGTCCTCTTTCCATTCCTGTTGACTCTCTTTCTCTTCCCAACTCTTTCCCAACTTTCTTTTTTCTCTGATACGGGGTTTCTCTGTGTAGCCTTGACTATCCTGGAACTCACTCTGAAGACCAGGCTGGCCTTGAGCTCACAGAGATCCACCTGCCTCTGCCTCTGGTGTGCTGGGATTAAAAGTGTGTGCCGGGCTGGTGAGATGGCTCAACGGGAAGAGCACCGACTGCTCTTCTGAAGGTCAAGAGTTCAAATCCCAGCAACCACATGGTGGCTCACAATCACCCATAATGAAATCTGACGCCCTCTTCTGGTGTGTCTGAAGACAGCTACAGTGTACTCATTTAAAATAATAAATAAATTTAAAAAAACATTTAAAAAAAAAAAGTGTGTGCCACCACTGCCTGCCCCAACTCTTTCCCTTTCAATTTAAATGTACATGTGAGTTGATCTTAGGGCTTCTTACATGCTAGGTGAGCACTCTACCAAGTTATGTCACCAGCCCAGCCAGGTACCCCAACGCCGATCATTTTACAGTTCAGTCTTCTCCTGCCTACTGACTCTATACCCATTTGAGGCCTTCTGAACTTTCTTTTCTGTTCTATTTGGCTGTCTTTCACATTTATGTGTTTTGTGTATGTGTTGTATGCGTTGTGTGTGTGTGTGTGTGTGTGTGTGTGTGTGTGTATGGTGTGGGGGGCAAGTGTGTAGTGTATATGTGTGTGTGAGTGTATGTGTGTGGTGTGTGCGGACAAGTATATGGTGTGCGTGTGTAGGCAAGTATGTAGTATGAATGTGTGTGTTTGTGTGTGCCCAGGTGTGTATGTGGTATGTGTGTAGTGTGTGTGTGTGTGTGTGTGTGTGTGTGTGTGTGTGTGTGTGGTGAGCATGTGCTGTATATTTGTATGTGTTCGTGCGTGTGTGTGCACACATGTATCGAGGTTAGAGGTCTTCATCTGGTGTTCTCTTCTATCATTTGCCGAGTCACTTTTTGAGACAGGGTCTTTCACTGAACCCAGAGCTTACAGATTCGTCAAGGCTGGCTCACCAGTGAACTCCAACTATCTTCCTGTTTCTGTCTCTCCAATGCTAGAATTATATAAGAGTACCATCAAGCTTGGCATTTAAAAACAAACAAACAAACAAAAACAAAACATGGATCCTGGGAATGCAAACTCGGGTCCCCATCTCCATTCAGCAACTGAGGCAGCTTCTGGCCCACGTTAGCTTTTAATTTGAATTTAAGCACTGACTTCCTCACATCCGGAAGCAAGCTTGCTGCTGAGATTTCTAACCAGGACCAGCCTCGCTGTGTAAACTAATTTAGGGAAAGCAATGGACACTGTCAGGCTGTCGGATCATCCAAATACACTTTCCATCGATCTGTATCTGCTTCTTTTCTACTCCAGACACTAAGTATCCCAGGCTAGCCTCGAACTCATAATTTTCCTGCCTCAGCCTTCCCAGTGCTGTGAGGATAGGCATATGTTGCCACACTCTGGTTTTCGATCTTAATCTCTGGAGTGTCTCAGTTCCAGGCCACAGAGGTCTTCTCTGGGCCTTAGTAGCTTAAGTGTTCTTCTTTTCTGGTGGCATAAATGGTGTTTTCTCTCCCATTCTATCTCCTGACTGCTGTTCATGAGAATAAAAACTATTGATGGCTGGGTTGTTTTCTGTCCTACCAAATCACCACCTTCTCTAATTGTTTGGGGATGGAACTGACATTTATGATCTCAAGGAAATTCCACTTGCTCTGTTGACCTCTGTGTTCCTTTGTGGGAGCCTATACATGTCTGCACTTGTGTACACATGTGCGGTGATGCATATGCTCATATGTGCGTGCATGTGCAGAGGCCAGAGGTCAGTGTTGGTTTACCTCTGTCACTCCTACGTTGGTTTCTTTTTTAGATGGTCTCACTGTGTAACTCTGGCGAGCCTCAAATTCACAGAGACCCACCCGATCCTGCCTCTGCCTCCTCAGTGCTGAGACTAAAGGCAGGCGTCACCATGACTAGCTCCAACTTATTCTTAGAGACGTAGTTTCTCTCTAAACCTGGAGCTCACTGACTCAGGTAGGCTGACCCTCAAGCCCAGGGGTCCTTTTGCCTCTGCTTCCCAGCCCTAGGGTTATAGATGTGTGCCACCATATGGGATCTGGGGATCCAAACCAAGGATCTGGGGATCCAAACCTGGGATCTGGGGATCCAAACCTGGTCCCAAGGCTTCTACAGCACACTTCACCCACTGAGCCATGTCCTCAGCCCCCAAAACTATCATCTGGATGTCTGAGGCTAACTCTCATTTCCCCCTTCTTCTGAGGCCATATTCCCTGAGCTCCATGTTGGCTTAGTACCACTTGCCCTTCTCTCTGTCTGTCTGTCCTCTGTCCCTTCCTTTCTCCTGGCCTTTTGTCTGTCTGTCCTCTGTCCCTCCCTTTCTCCTGGCCTTTTGTCTGTCTGTCTGTCCTCTGTCCCTCCCTTCCCCCTCTCACCTTTATTTACTATTACAATAGTTTATCTATCTGGGTATAGTCACTCAGGCCCATCATCCCACACTGTGGAGGCTGAGGCAGGAGCATGGAGAAATCTAGGTCAGACTAGATCACATAGTAAATTCCTATCTCAAAAACACAGAAGCCAACCCATTTTCCATGACCACGTTATTTATTTATTTATTTTTAACTTTTAAAAAAATTCCACTTTTGAGCTAGGTGTGGTGACACACATCTTTAATCTCAGCACTCATGAGTCTGATCAGAAGAATCTCTGTGAGTTTGAGGCTAGCCTGGTTTATAGTGTGAGTTCCAGGACAGCCAGAGCTACCCTGTCTCAAAAAAAATTTTTTTCATTTTTGTTTATTTAGTCTAAGTTTTTACTTTTACTACTTCATGTGTAATCGGGCCAGTGTCACAGCATGAGTGTGGAGATCAGAGGACAATTTGCAAGCTTTAATTCTCTCCTTCCAGCATGTGGGGCCTGGGGCTCAAACCCATCAGGCCTTGTGGGGACGCACCTTTACCCAAGGACCCACCTTGCCAGTCCAGCAAATGTATGTTTAAACTGACTTCATTACTCTTCTTTTATTTTTATTCTAAAAATAAAAACCACTAATGACCTTCCTCCAGGCTTGCAGTATAACTAAATAAAGATGAGGAAATGTGTTTTACCTGTGGCTGTAGCTGCCGTGCCAACCATAGGCAGCACTGCTGATCCAGACAGATTACATCCTCCCAGCCACTTGCTAAGACTCTCTAGCCCAAACTCAAATGGAATAAAACAGGCTTTTCTTTCCTTTCTTTGTTCCCTCTACTTATGTATTTGTTTGTTTGTTTGTTTGTTTGTTGTTCTTGGGGTCCAGGAGTCACCTCACAAACCACATGAATACTGATCTCAGTTCAACAGGGAGAGTTTATTGAGCACAAACCCAAGGACTGGTCATCCAGGGCCATGGTCCAGATTTGGGAACTGAACTATGACCCCATGTTAAGATCCTACAGGATTGCCCGGCAGTGATGGCACACGCCTTTAATCCCAGCACTTGGGAGGCAGAGGCAGGCGGATTTCTGAGTTCAAGGCCAGCCTGGTCTACAGAGTGAGTCCCAGGACAGCCAGGGCTACACAGAGAAATCCTGTCTCGAAAAACAAAAAACAAAAAACAAAAAAAAAAATCCTACAGGGTTTTTAAGCCCAACATCCAAAAACATCTGTGCCAAGTTATTCCACCAATCAGGATTTAGGGATAGGGGATTTCGTTAGCAATATGTCTTTGCTGAACACTTATCCTGCTCCCATTGGTTGTGGTGTTCAACTGTGGCAGGGGACTTGCCTTGTCTAATATTTATGTCCTAACTTGCCATCCAGGATGTCAGTTACCAGTATATATGTCTCTTTCTGCCAAGCAGGATGTCAGTTCCCAGGGAGATCTTGGGAAATTAAACTTTACTGGACCACTATTCAAAATGGAAGTCTTATTCCAAATAGTTTCTTGTATCGGTATAGGTGTCTTTCTTATACTGGGGTCCATCCCAGGGGCAGTTTATAAAAGCAAATACCATAAAAGTTTATACATTGGTGCAGGAGGTGCTGCTGGGTGGTTGGTTCCGGTCCAAGCTTATTATGGGTAACTATATAAAACAGTTCTACTGATGTCTATCATAACTGGTTTCCAAGGGCACAGAACATAACAGCATATGTAATCAATCTTGGCATTAGAAAGTTTCCTAGTAACAGCAGAAACATGTGAGAACACTTCCTTATAATGGCAGGCTAGCCAGGTAAGTTACCTGGACCTTCACAGTTGTCTGTATGCATGCGTGCGATATGTGTGTGTGGATGCCAGAAGACAGTGAACAGTTTCTCTGATCATCCAACTACCAGCCACACACTCCAGTCCCTGAGTGATATGATTACAATCTTTTTTGTTTTTGTTTTTTGTTTTTTGTTTGTTTTTCAAGACAAGGTTTTCTCTGTATAGCCCTGGCTATCCTGGAACTCACTCTGTAGACCAGGACTCGAACTCAGAAATCCACCTGCCTCTGCCTCCCAATTGCTGGGATTAAAGGTGTGTGCCACCACCGCCCGGCGATTACAAATTATTTTTTAATTACTGATTTATTATGTGTACATGTGTACATACACCTACCGTGACACCTTTGTGGAGGTCAGAGGACAACTTGAAGGGACTGTGGGATGGCTATATTTGGTTATCAACTTGACTATGTCTGAAATTAATTTAAACCGCCCCCCCCCTCCCCGCCAAAACGGCCCAGCAGTGGTAGCACGGGTAAGTGGATCTCTGTGAGTTCCAGGACAATCGGGTACACAGATAAGCTCTTTCTCAAAAAAAAAAAAAAAAAAAAAAAAAACCAAACCAAACCAAACCAAAAACATAAATGGGGCACATCTGTGAGGGATTTTAAACTATGTGTGTATGTGGGTGTGGTAGCCCACGGGAAGTGGCACTATTAGGAGGCGTGGCCTTGTCGAAGGAAGTGCGTCACTGTGTGGGTGGGCTTTGAGGTCTCCTAGTGCTCAGCCCGCACCCAGTGAAGATGACAGTCTCTTTCTGGCTGCCTTTGGATCAAGATGTAGACCTCTCAGCTCCTCCTCCAGCACCGTGTCTGCCTGCACAGTCATACTTGCCACCATGATGATGACAGACTAAACCTCTGAACCCGTAAGCCAGCCCCAGTTAAACATTTGCCTTTATTAAGAATTGCCTTGGTGTCTCTTCACAGCAATCAAACCCTAACTAAGACTGCGGGTATCTGTGTGTGGTTATGTGCACATGAGTATAGGTGCCCACAGAGGCCCGAGGGGTCAGATTCCCTGAAGCTCAGTGTTAACTTCCTGACATGGGTGTTGGGAGCCAAACTTGGGTCTCTTGGAAAAGCAGTATGTGCTTTCAACCGCTGAGCCAGGGAAATAAAACAAGTCACCAGTTATCTCGGACGGACGAGAAAAGCTGCCAGGCCAGCTTCCCCTCTCACACTCCTCTCAAGACCTTGAAAAGGTGGGCCAGGGAGTGGCTCTTTAGTGGATAAAGTGCTTGCTGCCCAAGTGTGGGAATAGGAGTAAACAGATCCCCAGGATCCAAGTGAACAAGCTGGCAGGGATAGTGGCTGTTTGTAATCCCAGTGATCAGGAAGTAGAGACAGAGGAATCTAGGACAACCTGGCTAGCCAGACTAGTCGAATCAGTGAATTCTGGGTTCAATTGAGAAAGCCCGCCTCAATGAATACAGTAGAGAATGATCAAGGAAAGATGCCTTATATCAACATCTAACCTATATGCACATGCACATGCACACACACATACATACACATATGCACACCACACACACATACATACACATATGCACACCACACACACATATGTCCACACATACATATATACACACCACACACACATGTCCACACATACACATATGTACACCATACACACAGACACATACAAACACACATATGCACATATATATACTCACATACACACTTACACGCATATGCCCACACATATGCATACCATACACACACACACACACACACACACACACATACACACACACACACAAAAGATACTAGTAAGCCAGAGAGGATACCAAAATCCCCCTTTTCAAGCTTGTATTTGGGAACAGAAGTCTAGCTCACCCACGGAGCCACTTCCCAGCCTCATTGTGGAGCTGAGGAACAGATGAGACCCGTGTTCGTCTGTAGCTATGGAAGTGAGGTGAAGGGTGGCTGCTCTGAGCCAGGCTTCAGGACACTCCCCAGCTTAGGTCTTCAGTGCCTCACAGGGCCTGTGGCTCTGTCAACCTCCATCCCAATGAAGGCCTTTTGGTGACATCTTGTGAAAAGGACGGAAACTGCAGCTCATGCTCCAAATGGGAAGCCTGCTGTTCCTAGTCTCTCTAGGAAAGACAGCTAGGCTTTGAGCCTCACCCAAGGATGGACTGGATGTGACAGTGAAAGTCAACTCAGAAGAGGGATGACTGACGGCAGCCAAGACATGGAGGATGATACCCCTTCCCAAAGCCAGGTCTCTGAGTTTAAGATGTCAAAGCAATTGGTGACATACCTGTCCCATTAGAGATGGGACGTCTTTAGTTAAGGCAACAGCCCTTCTAGCCTATGTCAAGCACAGATCCAAAGCTGTCTCCACAAAAGCAAGGTCAATAGGCCTGACAGGTATGGTGACTCTTGCCTGGAATTCCAGAACTCCAGCAGGAGAAAGTTGAGGCAGTGGTGGCACATGCCTTTAATTCCAGAACTCAGCAGACAGGTCTCTGTGAGTTCAAGGTCAGCTTGGTCTACAGAGCGAGTTCTAGGACAGCCAGAGCTGCACAGAGATACCTTGTCTCGAAATAAAACAAACAAACAATAAAACAAACCAAAGAATAACAACAACTAAAAACAAAACAAGGGCTGGCGAGATGGCTCAGCGGGTAAGAGCACTGACTGCTCTTCCGAAGGTCCTGAGTTCAGATCCCAGCAACCACAGGGTGGCTCACAACCATCTGTGATGAGATCTGACACCCTCTTCTGGTGTGTCTGAAGACAGCTACAGTGTATTACGCAGGAGCAAGCGGGGCAGGAGCAAGCAGAGGTCCTGAGTTCAATTCCCAGCAGCCACACAATAGCTCACATCTGTACCGCTACAGTGTACTCATACACATAAAATAAACAAATAAAAATCTTAAAAAAATAAAATAAACACATCTTTAAAAAACAAAACAAAATAAAATCCCCATAAAGCAGCTTCCAGGGATGGAGAGATAGCTCCAAGGTTAAGAGCACTTGTTGCTCTTCCAGGGACCTGGGTTCAGTTCTGAGCACCTAACATGGTAGCTCATATACACTGCCACATTCCGGGAGATATGATACTCTCTTCTGACCTTCAAAGACAGCAGGCCCACAGAGGTGCACAGGCATGTAGACCAGTGAAACATGCAGATACACACAGACACACACACACAAATACAGGCTGAATTTACACTCTGGAGGAGCAGGGCTGTAGCTGACTGGCAGTGACACACTTGAATAATCTGATGAACTACCGGGCTGTGCCCACTGACACAGCATCCATGCAGTCCCGTCAGAAGCAACAGGGACAGGGCTCCATTCTGTTATTTGTAGCAGCCTGAGGAGTTTCTTTAAATCTTTTTTTTTTATTTCCATTTTTTTAAATGAGTATCCTTTAGGGACCTTGATTCAGGTAAAACAAAGTCTTTGGCTTCAATTCAGAAAGGTATCTCAGAGTAGGCCAATGAGAAGCAGAGTTTTTAAGAATAGAAAGTGGGCTGGGGGCTGTAGCTCACTTGCCCAGCCCGGGTGAAGCCATGGGTTCCATTACCAGCACTTCATAAACTAAGCATAGTAAGGATCGCCTGTAATCTTATCATCTGGAAAGGGGAGACAGGAGGTTTAGGCCACCCTTGGGGCCAATCATGGATACTTGGGACATTATTTCAAAGAAAGGACCTGGGTGTGGTGTCTCACACCCTTATTCTTGGCCTTTAGGAGTAGGAGGTAGGTAGATCTCTGAGCTCAGAGACCGCTCTGTCTATATAGAGGTCTATGCCAGCTATGGATAGTGAGACACTGTCCCAAAACAGCAACCATAAAAACAAAAATGAAACTCACCAAAATGAGTAAGAAACTGCACAAGCATGTGGGTGTCAGCTTCTAATTTTTAAAAGATTTATTATTTATTTTTATGTGTTTGGTTTGCATGAATATACCCATGTATGTGCTGGATACCTACAGAAGTGAAAAGAGGGCATTAGGCCTCTGGGACTGGAGTTAACGGCAGTAGTGAGTTACCACCATGTGAGTACTGGGAATGGAACCTAGGTCCTCCTAACCTGAGCCAGTTCTCCAGCCCATGGCTGTGGGCTTCTTAAAGATCAGTGGTTAAGTGTCTTTTTTTTGTGGTGACTGTATGTAGGATTTTAGCAGCTTCTGGAATCTTGTTACTTAATTGTATTTTAGGGGACACCACCTCCTCTATTCCTGCTTCTCTTTTCTGTAAGTAAAGTCATAGGGTGGCTCTAGAGGTACATGGAAATATAATCTTATTTTTTTAAGAATTTTATGTATATGAGTATACTGTTGCTGTCTTCAGACACACCCAAAGAGGGCACCATTACAGATGTAAGCCACCATGTGGTTACTGGGAATTGAACTCAGGTCCTCTGGAAGGGCAGTCAGTGCTCTTAGTCACTGAGCCATCTCTCCAGCCCAGGAATATAATCTTTTTTTTTTTTTTTTTTTTTTAGTTTAGTTTTTCGAGATAGGATTTCTCTGTGTAGCCCTGGCTGTCCTGGAACTCACTCTGTAGACCAGGCTGGCCTCGAACTCAGAAATTTGCCTGCCTCTGCCTCTCACCACCGCCTGGCATGAATATAATCTTTTTAAAAAGATTTTTTAAAAAATTTATGTATATATGTGTGCACGTGTGTGCACATACCAATGGAGACCAGAGAGGGCATTAGATTCCCTTGAGCTAGAATAAGTTAGCTCCTAGGCATGGGTGCTGCCTGGTACCTGAACTCTGGTCCTTTGGAAGAGCAGCAAGCTGAGGAAAGACAGGCCTTAAGCAGTTCTTAACTGGCGGAACTCTTGCTTCTCAGCTTACCAGCTCCAGTCGAGTCTAGTCTAGTTTCCAACTGGACTCCTGTGTAAGAGGCTCCTCTCCCTTTTCTTGTTCATAATTTTCTCCATTTTCGCAGCCTCAGTCCCACTTCCCATCTGAGCCTCCCGTGGCCATGTTGGAGCTCATTAAACAACACACTGGGTGTCAATGGACCTGCTCATCCTAGCACTGTTCACACATGATGCTGTATGCTTCTATACCTGGGGCAGGTGCAGAAACGGGACTTTACAACCTACTCAGTGGCTGAGCAGGGACCAAGACACCAAGACATGGCTTAACTACAAGTCTTACCTATGATTCCCTGTTAGAGAAAAAGGGAGCAGAAATGGAAGGGGAATCCTCTGCACTTAGTGTTCCCCAAAAGCCTCCACCGCAACACCCCAGCAGCTGACAGAGAATTTTACCACACTAGAGAGGGGAACTGCCAAGTCCTCTCTTAAAATAGCACACAGGGCTGAGGAGATGCTCAGAGGACAAGTGTGAGGACCAAATGCCCAACCTCACAAAAAAGGCAGGAGGCATAGCAGCTTTCCAGTAATCCCAGCATCCAGGGGCAGAGACCAGGTCCATCTGGCCTCCCTAGTTGCTAGGTAGACCAGATGGACCGCAAGCCCTGGGTTCGGTGAGTCTTTGCCTCAGTTTACAAGAGGAAAGCAACCAAGGAAGGCACTGAAGGTTATTCTCAGGCCTCCACATTTATGTGTACACTTGTGCCCCTACTTGTGCAAACAAGAAAACACGCCTGCAGGGCACACATACAAAATGCAAACTTTGAAAGAATTATCTGTATTTCCTAAGGAAAAAATCTGGCCTCTGCAAGCACCAGGCATGCACATGGTACACATACACACAGACAAAACACACAAAAATTAAACAAGGTGGGAGTGATGGTATACACCTTTGATCCCAGGCACAAGCAGGAGAATCTGAGTTCAAGGTCACCCTGGTCTACACAGTGAGATCCAGGACAGCGAGGGCTATTTAGAGCAACTGTCTAAAATTAAGTTAAATTAAAAAAAATAAACAGGTGAAATAAATTATTTTTATTAACCATTATAAAATATTTCAACACACAATGTCTTACATTTGATATTGTCTTCAGAGTCTTGTGATTTTGTTTCCTTCCAATAGTAGGGATAGAATCTGAGTCCTCAGACATGACAGGAAGGTCCTCCACTACTAAACTATGCCCCAGACCGGAGGGGTTCTAGGCAAGTGCTCTCCTATTGAATTGTGGTCCCAGCTCCTCACTGGTGGGCTCTAGGTGAGGGTTAACCTACCATGCTAGGCTCTAACCTTTCCCAGTGTACTTCTGAATTCATGTTTAAGAACATGTGCATGTGAGTGCAAGGGCCCACAGAGCTCAGAGGCATCAGATACCCCTGGAGCTGAGGTTTATATGTAGTTGTGAGCCATCTAATATGGGTGGTGCTGGGAACCAAACTCTAGTCCTCTGCAAGAGAGGTACAGGCTCTTAATCACTGGACCATTCTCCCACCCCACCCAGGGTGCTTTTAATTCCCGATTTAGAGTCATCTCAGTGGAAACATTATTGCACACAATGGTTAGGAGGGAGACTTAAACATCCAAGTCCCTATTTAAACACTGCCTAACTACTAAACCCAGATGTTTAAAAACTTAAAGTTGAGTTAAAAGCTTGGTTATGATGGCTACATCAAGAGTCTACCAACATGAGAGTAGCTGTCACCTTGGGAAGTGGAAGTACGAAAGATTGGTTTGTCTGTGTCCCCACATAGCACCACTCCCTAGACCTTGTTCTAAGAGCAAACCCTGAATACTCCTCCCCCCCAACCCCCAGTCAGACAGAGCTGGACTGAAGAGACTGGTGTACTGATGTTACAGAGGCACTGGCTTAAGAAATGGCTCCCATTTCTTGGCACTCTTCTTTAAAGACCAGAGTGAGTGGGACCCACCCCTGCCTCCCCACGACAGCTAGAGGCCACAATGCCTGCATAATGTTGCTACATATGGAATTCATGCAGTTAACTGTCCCAAAGGCTGTCAGAACTAAGGGCGAAAGTCAAAACCAGCTTGGGTGGTTGGTCCCATGTCATCGCTGATATTCAAGCTCCTGGAAAGTGAGGGTGAGCCCTTATATGGAGGTCACCAGAGCCCCCTCCCCCCCCAGGCATCTTCCCCAACACTGTCATGGCCAGCTAGGGGTAGATGTGGTCAGGCCACACAGGTGGCACAGGAGCGACTGTGGCTGCACCCTAAGACCCAGCACCATGGCTCTTCTCCTGTCTGGGTTTCTGCTCCGTCAAGTGTCCAAGGACACTCTCAGCCCGCTGCCATGGTGTTTCCACATGAGAAGCTTCTATTGCAAAACCAGACACTTCTGAAATGGCTCTGATTTCTTGGTGCTCTTCTTGGGAGTTAAAAGTGAATCCACACATGGGAAACAGAGTCAGGGGGATCACTATGAGTTCAAGGCCAGTGTGGTCTACAGAGTGAGTTCCGTGACAGCCAGAGCTCCATAGTGAGACACGGTCTCAAAAAACAAAAAACAATCTGAACCCAGGCATGTGGAGCCATGGCACGGTGAAAATGGCTGCTTAAGTCAACCTTGGAGACATCGCTGCAGGCCAAGTACACACCCTTCCCCCACAGCAGCCCCCGCTGGAGGCCTGTGGGAAAGGGCACTTCGTTACAAAAGCCATGGAGGGAGAATGTAGAGTAGATGGTAGTTCTTTTTTGTTATAGGACAGAATTTTCCAGAATACCAAGTCCTGGAGTGGTTTAGCAAAGGCCAAAGCCACCACTAAGGAGGTTTATACAAGTTCTTATCTCCTGAACCCGCAGCTTTTTGCTATGGTAACCTAACTTACCTCAAGAAGTTGCTGAAGAGCCTCATTTAGTTTACCAAATCAATTGTACAGTGTGTGTGTGTGTTCTTGCATGTGCACCCATGTAGGTGCACATATGTGTGTGTGTAGGCCAGAGGTGAATCTCTGATGTCCCTTCACAGAAAGTGTCCACCTTGGTTTTTGAGGCAGTGTCTCTCTGGCCTGGAACTCTCTAAGAAGGCTAGGCTGCTGGTGAGAGAGCCCTGGAGATTCTCCTCTCTCCACCTCCCAAGTGTGCACCAATCACATGCAGTTCTGGGGATGCTTGTGAGGTGAGCGCTTTACCCACTGGGCCATCAATTCGTCCTAACTTGAGCAGCCAGTGGGAGACTCAGACCCAGGGGGAAGCAGGAAAGCGCCGGAGGTCACGTCAGCAGGATGGAAACCCCACAGGAAGGAGCTGGTGTGTGTCGCTGACCGCTGACGGGAGCCTCGAAGCCTAGCCTCACCGTCATTTCACTGTGCGCCTGAAAGAGACAGAATCAATGGGTGACCACTCATGTCAGAACTGCCTAGAAGGGGTCTGTCATGAAATATAACCTTGGAGGAAGAGCAGGACATTCTAAAAACAGCTACTGCAGCTGGGCAGTGGTGGCACACGCCTTTAATCCCAGCCCTTGGGAGGCAGAGGCAGGCGGATTTCTGAGTTCGAGGCCAGCCTGGTCTACAGAGTGAGTTCTACGACAGCCAGGGCTACACAGAGAAACCTTGCCTCGAAAAGCAAAAAAAAAAAAAAAAGCTCCTGTGGCAAGTTCTGGCCTTCACCACACCACACGTTTGAGAAACACAGCTGGAGTCTCACATGCCATTTGGACTATTACCTGAGTCGCTGGGCCAGCCAACTGACTCCCGATGGCTTCTGCTCAGTAGCTCTGGATGCGGAAGCCCTATAGAGAAAGTCAGATTTATGTTTATTCGACCCTCTTACCCACATCAAGTCTTACTCACGTCTATGCACTTAAGATGGGCTCCAGCCCAGATCACATACAGTTTGAGAAAGTCAAGTGGAATTAAAAAGTATCTTAGCTGTCCTCTGACCTCCATGGCATGCCACATAAAGGGTAACTTAAGGGCCTAGTAGACAGCTCAGTGGACAGCTACACAAGCCTGAGGGCTTGTTTGAATTCCCAGCACCGTGTAAAAACCAGGTGCTAGTGTGTGTCTGCAATCCCAGGGCTCCTGCATGGAGATGAGAGTGGAGGCAGGAGCCATCAGGTCACCTAGCCTGGCACATACTACAGCAAATGAGGGTCAAACATGGTAGAAACCGAGGACCAACATCCATGTGCACTCATAGGTGCACAATGCTCATGCATGCAAGGAAGTTATGTTTCATTTTGACTCAAGAGTGCAGACTTCTACTACTTAAAAAGGTAGCAATAGGGGCTGGTGAGATGGCTCAGCGGGTAAGAGCACCGACTGCTCTTCCGAAGGTCATGAGTTCAAATCCCAGCAACCACATGGTGGCTCACAACCACTCATAATGAGATCCCATGCCCTCTTCTGGTGTGTCTGAAGACAGCTACAGTGTACTTATAATAAATACATAATAAATAAATCTTAAAAAAAAAAGGCAGCAATAACGGTTGACCTCTATTGCCTCTCCCAAGAGACCCAACCCAACCCCCCAGCCCTTGGAAGGGACCTCATTTAGAGACAAGTCTTCACTGAGGTGATCAAACTGAGCTTCCGCCATCTGGGTATCAGTCAAGATGGCAGGCCACTCAGCCAACAGAAAGTGGGAGGCAGGATGCAGACAGGTACTCGGAAATGCCACACCAAGACAAAGGCAAGGATATATACAATGGGGCTACAATGCCAGGCTCATCAGGGAGTGTTGGGCAAACCAGAAAACAGGAGAAACTGGAGAGGTAGAGAGGGCCTCTTGGAAGGAGCCAGCTGCCAACTCTCTGCTCTAGCCCATGAAAGAATAAATGTCCCGGTTGAAGCCCCCAGTATGTGGCAGCTGCAGGACTAACTTCACAGGACTCCAGCTCTGACTGTGAGTCTAAGTTCCCTTCTGCGAGGCACGCTGCACACCAGTCAGTGGCACCAGGAGCCCGTGCTCACCTCCCTCTGCTAGCTGAGCTGCTTCCAGCTTGGCAGTTGTGGTCCAGGGGATGCCTGTGCTGAATGCAGAAGTTGCCATGGCACTGGGCACAAGCCAGCTGCAGCATCTCCTTCTTCTTGCATCCCTCTTTGGAGCAGCGGTGTGTGAAAACCTGCAAGAACAATGTCACTTCTGTCACCAGCTAAGTCACCAGCCCAGATGGACCCTGCTGGGTGGCCTAGCAGCACCAGGCTGTGATTCTAACTACTCCAAGAGGCTGAAGTAGAAAAGAACTGACTGTACATGCAAGCCCTGGCCTCTGCTGAACCCCACCCCGCCCCTCAACCTTACCACCAACATACATGAATAATGTAATAAAAGCTTTTTTTTCTTTTTGGTTTTTGGAGACAGGGTTTCTCTGTGTAGCCCTGGCTGTCCTGGAACTCACTCTGTAGACCAGGCTGGCCTTGAACTCAGAAATCCGCCTGCCTCTGCCTCCCAAGTGCTGGGATTAAAGGTGTGTACCACCACTGCCCAGCATAAAAGTTTTTTAAAGTAAAAAGACGATTATGCTTATGGTTTAGCACTACTTTAATTCCCTGACATTGTCCAATAAAAACAAAAACATCAACAACAAACCCTGAAGCTGGGGAGATGGCTCAGTGGGTTACGAGCACATGGGGAGGCATAAAGATCAAAGGTCAAATCCCCAGCACCTAGATCAAATGCTGGGTATGGTTACACACATGCCTGTAACCCTGGTCCTTGAGGGGCAGAGACAGGAGGGTCACTGGAGCTAGCAGGCTGTCAGCCTGAGTTCAACAAGAAACTGTCAGAAGGAAATAAGGCAGAAAATGACAGAGCACATCAGAAGACATCTTCCTCTGGCCTCCATACATGCATGCACGTATGCACATATGCACGCATGCACATGAAGGCACACAAACACATCAACATAAACATTTTTATCTACTCTTTTTTTTTTTCTTTTCTTTTTTAAAACAGGGCCTCACTATGTAGCCTTGGCTGGCTGGGAGCTCACTATGCACCATGCTGGCCTTGAACTCACAGTGATCCCCCCCCCAGTCTCTGCCTCCCAACTGCTGGATATAAAGGTGTGCATCACATGTGGTTTTTAAAAGTTTTTTTTTAAGGTAAAATAAAAAGCTAACAAGCCCTGGGCACTCAGAAAGAGGATGCAAAGGTTCTGATTAGGCAGCTTGTGCCAGCTGAGGGGTAGAAACTGCCTATGGAGACAGCAGAGCTGGGGCACCTGGGGGAGGCAGCAAGAGATTTATTTCTTGGAGGAGGAGGCAGAAAGAAAACAGGGCAGGCAGGAAGGCAAAGCAAGAGTCACAGCAGCCCGTGGGGGCAAATGATCAGGGGCTGGGGGACAGCAGAGGTTATATTCCCGAGTTCAAGAACACTGGTATATCTATGGCATCACGAGCACCAGCAGCTCGTGCTCTGCACGGGAGGGGCGGATGGTGATATAAATTCCCAGAACCCCTGACTCCTGTGAACTAAGGTAAGAGGTGGTTTAGGCAGCAGCCAGGGGCCAGCCTCTGAAAGACCTACTCCAAGGCACAAGAGGCCTGCAGCAGGAGGCCAGTGTGTGAGCAGGCTGCCCCAGAAGGAAGGACAGTGTGCAGTAAGGGTGGGGGTGGGGGAGGGGGTGGTGTCTGGGAATGCTGGGCTGAACTAAGAGAGAAGGGGATACTATTTTACATAGGAGCCTGGAGTGTCAGGCACAGCAGTGGGGGCCAGGCTTCTAAATGTGGCTTGGTGTGGTGCACCATGGAACTAACTTCATGCCCTCCTGTCTGAAGCTGAGATGCTCAGTGGACTTTGTGCATACTTACATCAATTATTTAAGAAGTGCACCAAGATAGCGCCTAACTACACGGAGCTGAGAGCTGTTAAGTATAAGGACCTGAATCTAATCCCCAGCACCCATGGAAAAAAGCTGCACGTGGTGGTGTGTGCATCTGTAACCCAGGGCTGGGGTGTGGGAAGGGGACAGGAAGATCCCTGGGGACTGATGGCAATTGAGGAGGACACTACGCTCTTTCTAAAGAAACTGTGTGACAGGGTGCGAGCACACAGTGTGAGTCACGAGTATGTGACGGTCAGGACCCTAGCGGAGTAATTTTATTTTTCTACCTTTCACGGTTTCTAAGGATTTAACCCAGGTTGCCAGGCTTGTGCGACCAGGCAGAAAGCTTTATCCACTAAGCGGCGTGCTCTGCCCCTGTGCACACGTGTATGCTTACTCTGGAAAATGGCAGGGCAAGGTGAGGCCAGAGCCAGCAGGAACAAACACAGGAGGAGCCTCCCAGGGGAGGAGCAGCAGGGTGGTGAGGGCTCCTGGGCCTGCACTTCAGGCCCTGGAGTGTGGCCTGCAGACAGCTGCTAAGCAAGGGATCTGCAAGCCTTAGAGTTCTGCTCTCATGAAACATCAACACAGCAGCAGCAAAGAAAGAGATTTCCCTAAAAGAAATGAGCTGGAAAAGCAAACAGAAAGAGCTAGGCACGATGGCACAGGCCTGTAATTCCAGCAACATGGTGTGTTCACTGGCCTATGTGAGTCCAAAGCCAACTCTCACCTTGTTCCTGTTCCTCCCAGGGTGAAAGGTGCAATCTCTGTCCATGTGCTCGCTGACCACCACATCTGGGATCTCACCTCTCTTCACGGGGATGGGGGCATTACAGAGTGGACACACGGGCACCTGCACATCCTGAAATAACAAACATACAATGACACCAAGACTCACACTCAGATCTCCCCCACCCCACAAAGTTGTCCAGTGGGGTTTAAATACAAAAAGGGCCACCACCAGTTTTGGAGAACCCTCAAGTGAGAAAGGAAGCTGTGAGACTTGGGTGAGGGCATAACATGGCTGTGGGAGGGGACCCACCTGACCCCCATAGCCAAGGTGGGCACACTGGCAGGAAGGGTCCCAGGAGTTACTCTGTACAGCTGCCTCTGATCCTCAGCAGTGGACAGGCTGTGCCCCACTGCTGTGCCAGCCAGAGACTGAGGGGGCTCTGGAGGGAATGAGAAGCTCCGAGAATGACCAAACAGCATGGTCAAAACTCTGAGTCAATGACATAAGAATTTGCTGGGCAAGTTTGAAGGGGGGCAAGGGGTTGGGGAGAGCCCTGGGGTAGAGTACAGGCTTTGATAGTTTTTTGTTTTGTTTTTGTTTTTTTGAGACAGGGTTCCTCTGTGTAGCCCTGGCTGTCCTAGAACTCACTCTGTAGACCAGGCTGGCCTCGAACTCAGAAATCCACCTGCCTCTGCCTCCTAAGTGCTGGGATTAAAGGCGTGCGCCGCCACCACCATCTGATTTTTGGTTCTTTCATTTGCTTTTCTTTTGATTTACACACAAATGGGATTTAGTGCCACAGTTACTATGCTGGTCTTCTGGATACTGCAGATGTCTTAGAGAGGTTTAGAACTGTGGCTGTGAGTCTTGAGTTTTGAGGAAACCTACTGACATTATATATTTGACTCATTATGAAAGGTGATATTGGAGCATGAAGAAAACATTTAATTAAAACAAGGTTCTGAATCAAGCATTAAGTAAAAAGAAAAAATTCTGAGTCAAGACTGCTGAGGGAAGGGTCCATGCCAAAGGGCACGGGGTGGCCGACATCAAATGGAAACAGGGTCACAGGCTTGTGTGGCCCACTGTCTACCTAGAAACAGAGCACTCCCGTCTGATCTCTGGACAAATGCTACCTGCATGGACAACAAGGAAAGGTCCAGCTGACACATACACAGGTGGCCACTAGTCATCAGAGCCTGGAAAACAGGACTCTGAGTCACCCACCCACCCATCCCAATGGCTTGGCTGGACCATGGCCAGCCCCAGTTAAGGCATGTGACATTAAGTCACCCACTGTCCATATGGCACCAGGGGAAGGGGGCAGAGTTCACCAACATGATCTGTGAGTCACTTCTGGGATAGAGTGAGGCCCTTGACTTGAGGGACCTTCTAGTGTCTGCTGATAGTGTGGAATCTCCTAGATATACTGCTACAGAGACCAAAGGAACAAGAAACCTGGACGCCTGCTGTTCCCTGGTGCCAGAGAATACTCAAGCTCATCCTGTGAAGGGGAAGGACCAGCTGTGACTGCTCAAGTGTGGGACACATCCTAAGGGTGCAATTTGAGGGATGGGAGATGGTCCAGTTGGTAAAGATATCCCCACATAGGCACCAGGACCTGATTGCCACCATCACCCACCTGAAAGCAAGGTTTGGTGGAGTTATGCTGGTGACCCCAGCAGTGGGGAGGCGGAGACAGGAAGATCGCTGGAGCTTGCTAGCCAGCCAGCCTAACCTATTGGGTGAATTCCTGGCAGTGAGTAACCATCTCAAAAGAAAAGCAAGGTGGATGGCACCTTGGGGGTGCCCTCTGCCCGGCCCTCACACCCAGCACAATCTGCCTAAGCGGGGGCAGGCTTTCCCACAGGGCTGCGGTGAGGGTCACAGCCTACTGCTGGCCACTGCCCATCTACCGAAGAAACTCAGTCTCTGACCTCCACACAAACACACGACCTGGAGAGATCACAAGCTGCAGCCACTGCAACCATGTGGCTCTCTGGACTGTCCCAAAAGACTGCCACTGCTGTCCTCTGCCTCCTATCAGGCACAGCACAGAGCACACATCCTCCAGATTCTCCGAGAGTCTTTCCCTTCCACACAATCTTCGAGTGAACAGAGTTGGTCATCTCGCTCCATGGTTGTTTATTCCCTTACATACCCAGTCTAAGGAGTTATGGAGATGGCTCAGAGACCCAAGTTCAGACCCCAGCACTCATGTAAGAACCAGGCACTTGCACTTATTCTTGGTGGTGTGGTTGGTTGATTGTTTTTTGAGCCAGGGTTTTTCTCCTTAGTCTTGGCTGTCCTGGAACTTGCTTTGTACACCAGGCTGGCCACATGCCTCTGGAATGCTGGGATTAAAGGCGTGCCCACCACTATGCCTGCCTGGCAGCATGCACTTGTAATCCCAATGCTAGGGAGGTAGAGCAAGGAAGATCTTGGGCTTGCTAGCCAACTGGTAGATGTTCTAATAAGAGATCCTGTCTCGATTTCTGAGTTCGAGGCCAGCCTGGTCTACAGAGTGAGTTCCAGGACAGCCAGGGCTACACAGAGAAACCCTGTCTTAAAAAAAAATCAAAAAAGAAAAGAAAAGAAAAAAAGAAAAAGATAAAAAAAGAGATACTGTCTCAAAAACTGTGGAAAGCAACAGAGGGAAGCGCTTGGCTTTGACCCCTACCCTCCCTTGCCCCCATGTACATACATACACCAGTTCAGAAAACCTGTTTGGTTTCTAAATGATCTCTCTCTCTCTCTGGTTTTTGGAGACAGGGTTTCTCTGTGTAGCCCTGGCTGTCCTGTAACTCACTCTGTAGACCTGGCTGGCCTCGAACTCAGAAATCCACCTGCTTCTGCTTCCCAAGTGCTGGGATTAAAGGCGAATCTTGTCTCTTGATCTGCAAATCCATTCTGCCCCTAGATAAAACCATCTTGTGTGGACTTTAATCTGATCCATTAATCTGTGATTCAGTTAAAACAGGAATTTGACTCCACGTCTCCGAAAATAAAATCTTGATAGCTTTACATCCTGCAGTCCTACGCTGTCCAATGCGGAAGTCATTGGACACATGTGGGCACTGAACTACTTGGAGATGTGTTCTAGTAGTCTGGGGCAAATGGTGCTTAGCTCTACTCCCAGCTTGGTAGATAGATCACAAATTCAAGGCCAGCTTTGTTTACATAGTCAGTCTGATATAGGCACAAGTTACATGAGACCTTGGCTCAAAAAAAAAAAAAGAACCCAAAAAACAAAAACAAAACAAAAAATCAAAAACAAACAAAAAAAACCAAAATAAAACAAAAGAATTAGCTGAGAGGTGGCACATGACTTTAATCCCAGCACTCAGGAGGCAGACTCAGATCTCTATGAATTTGAACCCATCCAGATTGATAGAGCAAATTTCAAGCTACCAGAATTACACAATGCCAGAGCTACACAGTGAGTTCCTGTCTCCAAACAAATAAGCAAAAACCAAATAATTACAATTATAAGTAGCTGCCCACTGCACTGATGTAATATGCATCATATTTCTAAACGTCACGAGTTCACTGAGAAGCTGGCGCTGGAAGCTGTGCACTCCCATTTTAGACCGAAGCATGCATGTTTCAGGGCGCCCTCCAACACTTCTGGACTGGCATGGGTCAACCCTCCCAACTGTGACAGAGAACAGCAATGCAGACCATGAGTAAAAGCGCCATGTTCCGGAGAACAGCTAGAAGGGAAACTACTTCCAACCACTGCTTATCCTGAGGTGGGACAGTGCCTGCACTGGGACCAGGAAGCCAGAAGGCTTCAGCAGGGGGATGCTCAGCCAGACAGGATGCTGAATTGGGAACTCCAGCTGAGTCTGCCAACCTCCCCATTCTGTTTCTCAGGGTGCTCTGAGCGCCCAGTTTGATGTTTTAAGACCCACCCACCCACCCATCCCTCTCTAGCTACTTTTACTTTGGCTTGCTATATATACTTAACAAACCCACTCATTCAAAACTCAAAGCGTGGCTATCACAGATCATTCTCTGGCCTGCAAAGAACAACTGGACAGAACAGCTGTGGCCCATGCAGTCTAGACCCTAGGATCACGTGTTACCTTCTTGAATGCAAAGGGACACTTATGACCCGCGTAGGAAAAATGGTCTTTACAGAAATCTTGTTTACAGGCGTCGCATGTTATTGGCAGAAAATCTAAAAAACAAAAAGCAGGATAAAACGGTAAATCCTCTGTAGAATTAGAATCAGAGAATTCTATACCACTCAAAGCAGGAGCTCCTCATTCCTATGAGAGACAGACACATCCCTGAAGTGGCACATGTGAGAGAAAACAACTTTGGGGCATGAAAATAAAAACCAACCAACCAACCAACCAACAAAAACCCAGACAGGGTCTTATTTAGTGCAGGCTGGCCTGGACCTCATATGTAGCCTAGGAGGACTTTGAATATTTGATCCTCCTGCCTGCACCTTTCCAGTAACTGAGAAGGAAGCGCGAGCTTTGGACATGCCAGACAAGCGTTCTACCACCCGAGCAGCAACCACAGTCCCAAAGTTAGAAATGCAGTAAGGCCAAGAGACAATGAAGGACCCTCAAAGCTGTCTTTTCAACACAGACACCACCTTTTGTGGTATCATAACCATCCAAGCTGTCTGTCTTTGTTATCTGCAAAGCCCTGGTGGCTATCGTCTGGCCTTAGGTGGTTGTTTACTTGTAATTTTGAGCAGATCCTGTGTCCTGACCCGAGTTTTCATGCCCAGAAGCTAAACCAGGACAGAGGCCAACCAGCTAAGGAGTGCAACAGCCCGATGTCCTCCACAAAAATAGCCAATGAAATACTGTTTCCCGGCAAGAGCCTTTGAAAGTTCTTACCTAGTTGTTTGCAAGTCAGTTCTGAACAGTGCTTCCCCAAGTCAGGAAATTCCATTATGAATGGTGTCCAAAACACACAGGTATTTAAGTATCTCCTGTGGGAATTAGAAATAAAGAGAATGAGGTTCTGAGTTCTTCACCCCAGGACCTGTAATCTGCAGCTGAAGAACACAGAGAGGCTATTTGTGAGGAACAGGGGAGACCTGAATCACCCTGGGGCCACGGGAAAGACTGCCCTCTCAAACTCTCAACAAAGAGGAAAGTGGTCCTTTAATCTTAAATACCAAGTTGCAACTCAATATGAGAATGCTCTGCCTAGCATGTGGGAGGGGGAAGTTTTGGGTTCAATCCCCAGCTCTGGCGAAAAAATGAAACAAATGTGGTGAGAGAGAGAGAGAAAGGCTCCCGGAATGCAATCCATAGCTGCCACTGAGAATTACAGTCTCCTTGGATCTCAAGCTGCAGTTTCATCTCCTGAATACACTTGTTGACATCAACAAGATTCTGTGCCCAGGTGCTAAGTGGCATTAGTTGACTACACTCCCCAGAGTAGTCTGTCCCTTGCCTCTCACTCTCTCGTGCCTTCAGTTTTACTTTGTGCTTACTCCATGATATCAGGCCAGAGCTGATCAGGGCAATTGGCACAAGCCTTTAATTAACCACAGGAAATAGACAACCAGAGAGGCTGGCTTCCTGGAGACCAGGCTTGGAAGGGAGCAAAGTCTCCTCCAAGTCCTGGCACCTATCAAATGACTCAAAACCCTTGCACTTTTCAGAGTTCAAGTCCCCAAAGACCTTTTTACATCTTTCTATCACTTTCTCTGCTGGGAACTTCCAATCTACTCCTTGCCTAGCACTCTTAGGCTTCAGTAAACATCTATGTGCCTTGTCAAGGACCAATCTGCAGCGTCACTTCCTCAAACATCATCTCTAACACCTCTAAGGCCCTATTCACTTCCCACCCTCCGCCCTTCCCTTCCCACTGCATTTAGTGGTTAAGGCGGATCTCAGTCCTGTCGGGGAGGAAATCTTTTAACATCGTGCAGAACAGAATCGACATTATGAAATGTTTTTGTTCAAAGCAAGCAGCACATGATGTATTACCAAATGACCATCGATTGTTTCTTTTCTCCCCTTTCTTATAGGAGGTCCGGGAGCAGGGTGGGGGTGGGGTTAGGACAGTCGCTATTATGTAGCCCTGGCTGTCCCTTAACTCGCTTTGTAGATCACTTTAATGATCAACTCAGAGATCTGCCTGTCTCAGCCTCTGGAGTGCAGGGATTAAAGGCATAAACCACCAATCCCGGTCCGGAGACTGCTTCTTGAGACAGGGTCTCATTACTTAGCTCAGGTTAGCCTGGAGCCTGTGGTCTAATAGTTCAACTCCTTAGAGCTGAGACTACAGGCCTGCAACAACCACTATGCCTGGCTGCCACGACAATGGCTCAGGACAGTTAACATGGGGATGTGAGGTGTCACTGTGCTGGACTCCTTGATGCCCAGGCCACGGGGAATCACAGAGTGGAGACGCCAGCCTCTGGTTCACCAGCTCCTCGGGCCCCAGCAGCACGTGACCGTGGTTAGAGCGACTCGCAACCACACACCGGTACCTGGCATTCACGGGTAGTCAGAGGCGGAGACAGACAAGCGGCGTCCTTTGTGGTCAGCCCGGCGACACCGCAGTAGAAACTGCAGCTCCAATCGCCGCGAAGAGCCCGACTTCTCGCAAGGCCGGAAAGCGCAGCATTGCCCCTGCAGCAGCAGTGCCGGCCATTTATCCGCAGCCGACAGATCCAGAGTCATGCATCCTGGGCGTTCCCGGCGCGCTCCAATGCCGTCACACCAACGCCAACCAATCCCCTAACATCTAGGCGCGCCCAAAAACGTCACCAAAGGCCGGCCAATCCCTTCGTGCTATGGCTGGGCGCCGTGATGCCGTCACTTACCACGCCACCAATCCAGTGGTTCCACTGCCTTTTCGTCCTTCCCTGTCCTCCGCCTCTTTTCTGGAACAGTCAGGCAACATCTATGGCCTAGGCTGAGTCATGGTGAGGCAGCTCTGGGTGAGGTGACAGGCCTGAGACACGATCGGCCCGACGCGAGATTCCTGTGGAAGCTTGTAGGAGTTCCCCGAGGGCTGAAGCTGCAGTATGCACAGAATTGATGGCCCCATTTGTGAAGCTGTAAAGATCTCAGGACTGGGAGAGACCGAACGTCTGGGACAGATTGTAGGGGCTGCTGGAAGACCCCACACTCAGGGCTCGGGAACAACGACGACCCCAAACACCACCAAGACACGTACTTGATGCAATCAGCAAGAGGGTTTTTTTATTCAGCGCTGGGCGAGACTCATATCCCACGCAGGGGTAGAGGAGTCTGGCGTCAAGCAAGGTTTTTATACCCACACAGTTGCTGGGGGAAAAGGGGGAAACTAAGGCAGAGGAAAGTACAGGGTAGTCTCTGATAAGCACGCTAGCCACCTGGCAATTGTTTTGGCTCAGGTTGTTCTGATCTCCAAACTCTGGGGGCTGGTCTCCCATTCTTCTAAGTCCTGGGAGCTAGTTTCTCATTCTTCTAAGTCCTGGGAGCTATTCTCCCATTCTTCTAAGTCCTGGGAGCTAGTCTCCCATTAAGTTCAACTGATGGCCAAACTCTTACAGCACAGTTTGAAAATTTTAACCTCTCATTGTACGGTTTGGAATTTTTAACCTCTCAAGATCATCTGAACAAACATGCCTTGGAAAAGTGAGGTCCAGTCTACAGATGAATTACAAGATGATACCCAAAATGCCTATATTTCTTACCAGCGTGGCTGGAGCACCGTCGCACTATGCATGTTGATTAGGAAAGATGTTCAGGTGTTGGTGACCCAAAGGCCTATGGGCTGGTCTAACAGACCCAGACTACTACAGCTCTGTC